>CAUYON010099476.1:0-18486 GCA_963573935.1 Arctocebus calabarensis
TATATGTGGCTGGCACCCTACTCACTGAGCTATGGGCACCGAGCCTGATTATTATTATTATTGATTTATTTATTTTTTATTTTTTTGAGACAGAGCCTCAAGCTGTCACCCTGGGTAGAGTGCCATGGCATCGTAGCTCACAGCAACCTCCAACTCCTGGGCTCAAGCGAATCTCCTGACTCTGCCTCCCAAGTAGCTGGGACCACAGGCACCCACCACAACGCCCGGCCACTTTTTGGTTGCAGCCGTCATTGTTGTTTGGTGGGCCCAGGCTGGATTCGAACCCGCCAGCTCAGGTGTACGTGGCTGGCGCCTTAGCCCGTTGAGCCACAGGTGCCGAGCCTGATTATTATTTTTTAAAAAGAGAGTAAGAGATAGGCGTGTGTTGTGGCAGGTGCCTGTAGTCCCAGCTACTCGGGAGGCTGAGGCAAGAGAATCGCCTAAGCCCAGTAGTCGGAGGTTGCTGTGAGCTGTGACACTACGGCACTCTACCGAGGGCAATAAAGTGAGACTCTGTTTCTAAAAAAAAACAAAAAGAGAGAGAATAAGAGTGTATGAACAAAATTATTGTTAGACATAATAAATAGCCCAGTCTACCATTACAAATGTGAAATCTTCCTGATTTGCCTCCCTCTACCACAGAGGTTCTCAACCTGGAACTGCGACATTAGGAAGGTTGAGAACTGCTGCTCTACCGGTTTTTAGTTTGAGGAAGCATAGTATAGAGTTTAATGGATTCTGAAGACCTTGTCTTTAACCTTATAGCTCTAACCATATTGCTATTTTATGTTTTTTTCTTGTGCATGACACAGGAATTTACTGAAGCAACTTGGAATCACAGTCTGGGTCCTCTGATTTGCCATTTAACCCATATGTTCAACCCCAAACACAACTATACCATAGCTCTATGGAATTCTTGAGTTTACTGGAAAGATGTTGCCACCATTTTTTTTTTAATAGCTTGTCAGAGTTTCTAAAAATGTTCTTAAAGTTTATTCATATTCCTTGGGAAGATGCTGCTGTAACTTTTTGTGAACACTGTCATTGTTGCCTTGATGTTATTAACATGTAGTTCTAAACATTTCTCTGACAGAAGCTATTGATAAATGAGTGTGTCATAGGCCTCTGTGTGTATCTTTCTGTATAGCTGGTCTTCCCACAGATTAAAGTGTGCCTTCTGGGACACCTTATTTGGAATGGTAAATATTTCATTTTAAAGACCCCTAAGAATAAAAATGTAGGCCAGGCACAGTGGCTCATGCCTGTAATCCTGTCTTTGGGAGGGTGAGGTGGGTGGATCACCTGAGCTCAGGAGACCAGCCTGAGCAAGCGTGAGACCCCCATCTCTACTTTAAAAAACAGAAAGAGTAGCCAGGCATTATGGAGGACACCATTAGTCCCACCTTCTGAGGAGGCTGAGGCAAGAGGATCACTTGAGCCCAAGAGTGAGGTTGCTGTGAGCTATGATGTTTCAGCACTCTACACAGGGCAACAGAGTGAGACTCTGTCTCAAGAAAAAAAGAAAAGAAAAAAAAAGAATAAAAAATATAATGATTTAAAGATTAGTAGTTTGTTACAGAATTTTTTAAAAAAATTATGGGAAAATAGATGTATAGAATATTTGGGGCCTCTGGCCTTGTATATTTTATCTATGGTCTTTTTCTTTCAGCATATATACGTTTCCATCTAATTTCACCTTTGATACAGAAGTCTGCAGCAAAGTAAGCAGCTATTCTCTTTTCTGGAAAATACTTTTTATATTGTTGAAAATCTATTTTGTTTGTTTCATTCTGATTCATTCCATTATTTTCTGTTTTAGTACTTGAGCTATGTTGCTGACTTAGCTGTTCTTCTCTGTGCTCCAAACAAGTTATTTATATTGATACTAAACATTACATTGGAACCATGGTGCCCGGATGCCAGGCATCCACACATAAAGCAGGCTGATAGTGAAGGCTAGTCAGAGTTACTGAGTGGGAAAACTGACAGATCACTTTGGGTTAGCTCCTTGTCTCTAACAAGACCAATGGATCTGTTGAATCTGTAGACTGCCAAAGAATATTATACCTATTTTTAGCTATTATTATGTATTTATGTATGTAGCTGCATCTGGAAGGTACAAATTGTAGGCACAGAGAGCCTAAAGTGTGTCTAAATCATAGACGGTGCTCAGGAAATAGTAGTGCACATCTTCTTTCGTTTCCCACTTAACTATAATGTCCAATTTTAAAATGACAAGCAGCACTAAAATTCATTCACTCCAAAAAATGTAGTACCCTCCTGCCTTCTTTCATATTTTTAACTTGTTAGGCAGAAAGCCTAGGCCAGGAATGTAGCCAGAGCCTTCAAACCAATTGCCTGTGATGCCTATTCCATTTACTCCATTGTGCAGTATAAATAATATCATTTTTTATGTGTACATGACATTAAAAAAGATTGGGAAATACTGCTTGAGGTAGGAGTTCCACAGTGTGCCTGTGAAACAGTTGTGAGTAAGGTAGATTTGCCTCTGAACTAAGCAAGTATACAGGTTTACATCCTGAGGTAGGGAATTAACACCTTTCTGAAACTTTCTAACTCTAAATTGAAGCAGTCTGTTTCTTCATGTGTTTCTCGCAAATTAATGATGCCATTTACATTTTGTACTTCTCAGTGTGGTTCTCTTTGATATCTTTGTCAATATCCTTACCCATAACCTCGCGGAACCAGCTTATGAAGCAGATGTGGCTCAGCTGGAGTATAAACTGGTAGCTGGTGAACATGGTTTAATTATTCGAGTGAAAGGATTCAACCACAAACTACCTGTAAGCACAAGTACTCCATTTTCCTTATAGAGCATTAAGATATATTTATGTTTGTTGCCCTTATAGCACCAAGCCTAGAGGTTTATGCATGGGATGCTGTACATAGAAATGTTTATTAATGTGGATTCTCATGACTGTACCTGCTTGATAACAGCTATTCTAACTTTAACTATACATAAGAACAGCATATATTTTATTAATTACTAGCATTGCATACAGCACAACCCATGTTTTAAGCTTGATTTCACTTCCCTTTGCTGTTAGTTTCTCTACCATCAACTTCTGCATTTAGTACTGCTTTGAGCTAAATTTCTTACAATATGGCAATAACAAAACTAAAGGACCTGGCACTTTGCCTGACATAAAAGAACTCAGATACTCGTGCTGTTACTTTCTCTTCTTGTGTACCTCTCCAATTTTTTTCAAGTATCTTATTTCCCTTTAAGTTTATGAGCCTTTCAGAAACAGGGTCTATAGTCATGTCACTTGTTTATCTCTGATAAAGAATGCGTTCCAATGTTGCTTTGTCAAAAACTTCATAAGCAAAGGGAAAAATAATATAAGATGCTAGCTAAAGAGTTAGATTATTAATTATCAGTTAGAAAAATATGACATACCCTACAAATCTTATATGTATTTCTAGGCTTCTTGGGTAGAATTTAAGTTTATATAAGAAAAATTCTAGAGGAAAGGACCTACCAAAAGTTGACCTGTGCTAGGAGCTGAAGCCTCCATCTCGACAAAAACTCAAGAGAAGAGTATAGTTCTCACCTTTGTACAGGTGTCCTTATGTCCCTGTTATTCTCTCCAGGGAACAAAGATTGGTCTTAGGTAGAGACATCATGGAATATTTTACTTTTTTTTAACTTTCAAAGACCTAAATATAATGTAATTTAAAATCCACATAGATTAAAGCTTAATACGGTGGTTGTCATGTGGGAAGTACGTTTTGGAATTATCTGGAGAGCTTTTGAAAAATACAAACCATTGAAAAGTATTTGACATTCTTCATTTTAAGAAGCTTAGTCTTAATAGTAAAACCTGATATACAATGTACATATCTATGTATAAATACTAAAGGAAAATTTCACCTATAGAATATAGATGCTAACGTCCTGAAAATTTGAGAATTAAATCCAACACAGCAAAAACAATAATTCACTACGATCACATACCAGGAATGTTGGCCAGGGTTGCTCAGTGAACATGATTCAGTATAATATAAGTCAAAGGAAAACTGCTGTATGAATGTAGTGATAAATGGAAAAAAATCATTTGATAAATTTGAACTGGCATTCCTAATAAATAGGAATGGAGAGAAATTACTTAAATACAATAAAAACCTTAAATTAAAAAGAATAACGGCATATATTACATTGACTGATAAAATGCTAAACATTAAAGTCAGGAATAAGCCAAGAAGAATCCACAATTAACTCTATTATTATTGTTGTTGATTTAGAGGTTCCATCTAATACAATAAAATGAAAAACAAAGCAAAAACTTTTTTGGAAAAGAAAAAAATGTTTTTCTTTGCTGACGATATGATTGTATTGTTAGAAAACCTAAGACACTGCTAAAATTTCAAAGATAATTTGGTGTGATGTGGCTGGTCATAGGGCTTACTAGTCAACGCCTATCTTTCACTATAGTAGCAACAACCAAAATTATTTTTAGGTTCATTTGGAAGAAAAAAGTGTGAATACCCTTAAAAATGATTTTAAAAAATGAAGATTTATTGCTTGCAATTTGATAGTTATTGAGAATTTGGGCCCCTGAACATCGCTGGAGTCATTAGTACTTCTCTTATGTCTCCTACAATGCCTGATACCTTGCTAGACCTCTGGTAGCAACCAAAGAGAGACATTTCCCTCCCCCAAACAGTGAATTTCCATGCTTCTCAAAGTGCTTCTTTCTTTTCCTTTTAGCTACTCTTTCAGCTTATTATTGACTACTTAGCTGAGTTCAGTTCTACGCCAGCTGTCTTTTCAATGATAACTGAGCAGCTGAAGAAGACCTACTTTAACATCCTCATCAAGCCCGAGACTCTGGCCAAGTGGGTATAAGCAGGATCAGAGTGTATTTTGAGAGCCTGAAAGTATTTGCCTTCCTAGGGGGTGAATGTGGGGGATGAGGCTATAGTTTCTGTGCTGGTTTTCAGAAATGTCTGCTTTGGCTGCGCCCATAGCTCAGTGAGTAGGGTGCCGGCCACATACACTGAGGCTGGAGGGTTCGAGCCTGGCCCGGGCCTGCTAAACAACAATGACATTTGCAACCAAAAAATAGCCGAGTGTTGTGGCGGGCGCCTGTAGTCCCAGCTGTTTGGGAGGCTGAGGCAAGAAAATCGCTTAAGCCCAAGAGTTGGAGGTTGCTGTGAGCTGTGATGCCATGACACTCTACCAAGGGTGACATAGTGAGACTCTGTCTCAAAAAAAAAGAAATGTCTGCATTGTGTTGCAGTTTGGGAAACCAGTTCCCAGCTGAAATAGATACCTGTGAATATAACTAAGAGTGGCCTACTTACTGCACTTGATTATAGCCTGAAAGTAGAGTATTTTTTTCCAGTCTTTTATGAGTAAAGAAACATTTTAGCTACCTTCGTTGTAACCCAAAATTACTTACAGGTGATTTTATTTTGTTGAGTGGTACAATTAGTAGCTGAGTTAAATTGCTTAACATGTCACTTATCTGGCAACCTGATTTATCCAGAATTTAGGCAATGTTCAGAAAAGAGCAAAAAGGTAGCTCAACAGTCTGTATGCTAAAGCTTAAAGCTAATACTAACAAGCAACTCCCTTGGGCTTTCATCAGAGCCTGTTCTTACTACTTTCATAGCCTATAGACTACTTTGTATGAATCAGGAAAACGTACCCCATTGGGGTACCCTCTACCAGCAGGTGGAGCCTTTGTGGAAGGGAGAGAAATGTCCTCCCTGAGCAAACAGTGCTTTGAGCACATGGCTAGCCATCCCCTACTTGACCTCTTTGCTGGGCATGTACAAGTGGTACTGCTTGTGACAAAGTTATAATAAGCCCATCAATTACCAGAATTAGATAGCAGGGGGAAAAAGAGTTAAGAGTCAGGCATGTAAAAACAAAAGTTTATTAAAAACACTAATTAAATATAAGTTGGAAAGGAAAATTATCTGCAACCGTTGATAAGATGAATAGTCCTGTCTATCTAGTAACTCCTAAAGTTAGGAGACTTGCCAAATTCAGATAGCTTAGTGGTGGTGGGGGTTGTGGAGATGGGGGTGGAGTTAATCTGATTCTATGCCAGACCCTTGCCCATATTACATTATCACTGCTGTTATAGATATCCATAATGGTGGCCTTCAGTGATTAATAAAAATGTTAGTGATATTTCAAACTAAAATAGTAATAATTTAAAATTGGTGTGTAATTGGATAAACCTGACTCATCTGACAACTTATGTGAAATATTTTAGTCTGCAACTGAGACAGATTAGGGCATTGTTGTACTGGTGAGTAAATCTATTTAAAAGTTTGTGTATACAATTTTTTCTTTTTTTTTGAGACAAAGTCTCACTATGTCATCATTGGTAGAGCGCTGTGGCGTCACAGCTCATAGCAACCTCAAGCTCTTGGGCTTTCTCTTGCCTCATCCTCCCAAGCAGCTGGGACTATAGGCACCCACCACAACACCCGGCTATTTTTTTTGTTGTAGTTGTCATTGTTGTTTAGCAGGTCTGGGCCAGGCTTGAACCCGCCAGCTTCGGTGTATATGGTCCGCACCCTACTCACTGAGCTACGGGCGCCGAGTCTGTATATCCAATTTAAATGCTATTACTGATCATAATATTGTTTCCCCATCTTACATTATGATAGAAATTGTCTCTTTAGAAACACACCTATACAAATTTGACGCTTATTTCTTTATTCTCCAGATTCATTTCTTATAAGAAAATTTGCACTTCTTTTTTTTTATAGAGATGTGCGGCTTTTAATCCTGGAATATGCCCGTTGGTCTATGATTGACAAGTACCGGGCTTTGATGGATGGCCTTTCCCTTGAGTCTCTGCTGAGCTTTGTTAAAGAATTCAAATCCCAGCTCTTTGTTGAGGGCCTGGTACAAGGGAATGTCACAAGCACAGTAAGTATGAGGTGCTCTGTTACTATAGGTGGGGTCTGAATGCAGTTGTTAACCCTGGAGTTACATTACTTCTTTAAGGGGAGGTGAAAGCTCTGTACTTTGTACAGGCCAATATTATCGTATTCTGTTTAGGAGGGAACCTGGTCACTTCTGATGCTTGACAGTGTTCTTATGATGGAGGCTGCTGGTAATAGACCAGTATATTGGGGTGAAATGGGTTTGGCATATCTATGTTGTTGTTTGCATTTATTGAAGATTGTATGGGAAATCAAAAACAGTTTAATGTAGAGATTAAAGTAGAGGAGGGGAATAATGAAAGGTGTAGTTATATACATATGAAGTCTGATAATTAAATTTGTGAACTTGCAGCTGTGTGTTTTCCTTGGTAGCACTGTACACACAGCTTAGTAAGGATTTATAATCTGGTATATCAGTGTCTCAGCACTAGTCAATGAGTGGTGGTGTCTTAGTGAGTGGTGTTCATTATTGTTGTTGCATATTTTTGTATGTTGTTAAGACAATATGGGAGCTTAAATTAGAGCAATAAAGCAAACACTAAATTTCTAGTTTAATTTGGCAAGAGTGGAAGTGAAACCAGCAATATGTTATTCTAAGGTTATGGGGATAATGTCATGAAGAAAACAGCAGTGTGCAAATGGATTATACCTTTTTCTGAGGGGAGGGAGAGCGTCACTGATATAGAGAAGTCAGGGTGGCAAATAACAAGTAGAACTCCTGAAAACATTGCAGAACTCCATCAAATTGTGCAACAAAAGCATCGGCAGACTACGAGAAGCATAGCAGCTCAAGTAAATTATCAGTAGAGAAATAGTTAGGAAAATATTAACTGAAAATCCTGTTGAAGTTTGCCAAGACCTTTTGGAGAGGCAAGGTGATGTTTTGGGCCTTTTTACCACTGGTGATGAAACATGGATGTACCGATACAATCCTAAAACAAAGCATCAAAGTGCACAATGGAAGTCAGTCAATTCTCCACGACCAAAAAAATTACATCAGTCTAAATCAAGAGTCAAAATGATGTTGCTACCCTTTTTTGATATCAGAGGGGTTGTTCATTGCGAATTTGTAACAATTGGACAAACAGTTAACCAAGTTTACTATTTGGAAGTACTGCAAAGGCTGTGTGAAAAATTTAGATGAAAATAACCTGAACTTTTCACCACCAGCTCATGCACCAATGCACCAGCTCACACAGCACTGTCTTGAAGGAGTTTTTAGCCAGTAAACAAGTAACTGTATTGGAACACCTTACCTCCCACTTGATCTGGCTCCCAGTGATATTTTTTCTTTACCCGAAGATAAAGGAAATATTGAAAGGAAGACATTTTGATGACATTCAGGGAATTAAGGGTAATATGATAATGGCCATTCCAAAAAAAGAATTCTAAAATTGCCCTTTTTTTTTTAGGGACAGAGTCTTACTTTTTCACCCTCGGTAGAGTGCTGTGACATCACAGCTCACAGCAACCTCCAGCTCTTGGGCTGTGACTCTCTTGCCTCAGCCTCCCGAGTAGCTGGGACTACAGGCACCCACCACAATGCCCAGTTATTTTTTTTGTTGCAGTTTGGCTGGGGCCGGGTTTTTTTTTTTTTTTTTTTGAGACAGAGCCTCAAGCTGTCACCCTGGATAGAGCGTGTGGCATCACAGCTCACAGCAACCTCCAATTCCTGGGCTCAAGCAAGTCTCTTGCCTCCGCTTCCCAAGTAGCTGGGACTATAGGCGCCCATCACAACGCCCGGCCATTTTTTGGTTGCAGCCGTCATTGTTGTTGTGGCGGGCCCAAGCTGGATTCAAACCCACCACCTCAGGTGTATGTGGTTGGCGCCTTAGCCCATTGAGCCACAGGTGCCGAGCCTGGGGCCGGGTTTGAACCCACCATCCTCAGTCCCTCAGTATATGGACTGATGCCCTATTCACTGAGCCACAGGTGCCACCCTCTAAAATTGCTTTGAAGAGTGGACTAGGTGCTGACATCAGTCCATAGCTTCCCAAGGGGAGAACTTTGAAGGTGACCATAGTGATATTCAGCAATGAGGTATATATTTGTTTTTGTTTTTCTTAGAAAGAGTCTCACTCTGTTGCCTTTGGTAGAGTGCCATGATGTCATCTCTCATAGCAACCTCCAACTCCTGGGCTCAAGTGATCTTGCCTCAGCCTCCTGAGTAGTTGGGACTATAGGTGCCCCTCACAACGCCCAGCTATTTTTAGAGACAAGGCCTTGCTCTTGCTCCTGCTGGTCTTGAACTCCTGAGTTCAGGCAATCCGCCCGCCTTGAATTCTCAGAGTGCTAGGAATACAGGCATGAGATACCGCACCCGGCCAGCAATGAGGTATATAGCAGTTTTCTAGGATGAGTGCACAAACGTAATTGTCAGATCTTGAATAGTACTGTCAATGTAAGCACATGGTGGCAAATTTGTAAACTTAATTGTCAGACCTCATATTTCACAACAGTGTGAATATAGTTAACACTATCGAACTGTACACTTTTAAAAGTGTTAAGATGATAAACTTTGTTTTTACCACATACAAAAAACTTGAAGTAAAAAATGATGAAGCCTGAGATTAGGCCAAATAAATGAAAAAGTGCTTAAGAAATAATGTGGTGCCAGGCGCAGTGGCTCAGGCCTGTATTCCTAGCACTCTGGGAGGCTAAGGTGGGTGACTTGTTTGAGTTCACGAGTTGGGGACCAACCTGAGCAAAAGTGAGACACCATCTCTACTAAAAATAGAAAAACTGAGGCAAGCAGATTGCTTGAGTCCATGTTGGAGGTTGCTGTGAGCTATGATACCGTGACACTCTCCCAGGGCGACAGCTTGAGACTCTGTCTCAAAAACTTAAAAAAAAAGGGTGGCGCCTGTGGCTCAGTGAGTAGGGCGCCAGCCCCATATGCCAGAGGCGGGTTCAAACCCAGCCCTGGCCAAAAAAAAAAACCTACAAAAAAAAAATTAAAAAAAAAGAGTGTGGTAGAATATAGCTAAAATTCATTGAATAATTGGATATAGAGATGAGTGAGAGAGAAGGGAGCAGTCGAAGATAATACCAGTATTTCTTGCTTGAAGCAGTAGATTGGTAGAAGAGCAGGAACAGTGGGACTGGGAACATATGGGTCCGTTCTGATATGCACTGAGCCGGTTATGTCTGTGGGGCCTTATCTTAATACTTAACCAAGGCCTCTTCCAGGCACCAGTGCTTACACAGGATGCTCCCCCTACAGTGTGGACCGTCTTCCCCCTTGGCCTCCCAGTTTCTCAGCACTGGCTCTTTAGGGAAACCATTTTATTTATTTATTTTACTTAGAGTGACAGTTCTTGCTCTGTTGTCCTGGGTAGAGTGCCATGGCCTCACAACTCACTACAACCTCAAACTCTTGGGCTCAGGTGATCCCCTTGACTCAGGCTCCCAAGTAGCTTGGACATAAGGCCCCACCACAACGTCCGGCTAGTTTTTAATTTTTTTGTAAAGATGAGGTCTTGCTCTTGCTCAGGCTGGTCTTGAACTTTTGAGCTCAAGCAATCCACTCACCTCAGGCTTCTCCCAGGGTGCTAGGATTACAAGTATAAGCCACCGCGCCTGGGCCCTAAGGCAAGTATTTTAGAGATGACCTCATTCCTACACTTATAACTCATTTTATGGATAAGAAAGTCCTGCAAGGGGAAGAGTAAATGTTATCCTATTACTTTATCCAGGTTCTCTATCAATGGGCCTAGGTGTCTAAAACAGTCACAGTTGTCATGAAGGCCACAGCCTGTTTGGGTAAATGGACACTAAAGTTTGATTTGGGAAAGTATTACAGTGTTTGGGAGAACAGAGTGCCAAGGAAGCCAGGAAAGGAGCTATTCAGTTAAGAGCTGTTAAGTATTCAACAAACATAATCAATATTGACTTGATTAGCCCAATGAATGAATGACTTATGCAGCATCGAGGTGACAGACTATATCTGTTTTACTAATGCTATCCAGGGCTCTCCGAACAATTACAGCATTGATATTAGCTGATTCTAGGTGAAATTAATGTCAAGTGGGCCTAATATAGTTGTCTTATTTTCTTTTGCCTCTTAGGAATCTATGGATTTCCTTAGATATGTTGTTGAGTGAGTATTGTTTTGCATTTTCTCTTTGAGGGTGTTCTCACCAGCATGAGGGCACTGAGGTACAACTCAGTAATTGTTGTTAAACCCACAATTGAAATACTGGTAGATTTTTTTTGAGGCATAAACAAAGCAATCCAAAAGGGGCTATATGGAAGGCCTGGCTGCTTCTTCATAGTTTATGGGTACTTCATTGACCCATGCTGATTCTTTTGCAGTAAGCTGAAATTCATGCCTCTGGAACAGGAGATGCCTGTGCAGTTCCAGGTGGTAGAGCTGCCCAGTGGCCACCACCTGTGCAAAGTGAAAGCTCTGAACAAGGGTGATGCCAACTCTGAAGTCACTGTGTACTACCAGGTCAGTTGATCACACTGTGTAGTCATCCTCGTGGCTAAGTATCTTTAGGGCACTAAAGCCTGATGGAGGGTCCCAAATATGTGGGAATGAGTGATCCAATGACTTCCAAAGTCCCTTTCTAGTTATCCCTGTAGGTTTATGCTTGGGGCCATTTGTCCTTTTGAAGTAACTACTTAAAATGGATCCCCCTTTAGTCACAGTGAGGTATTGCTTCATTAATCTCCTTACCACTAATCTAGACAAAGAAGTGTGGGTGAGAATTCCTGCATGTTCTGTGGACAGAACCCTACGCAGGAGGAGGACATGTGTTAAAGATGGTTTTGAGAAAGAGAGGTCATGCAAGCTGAGTCTCCAACATCATTCTCTACTCAGATGCTGTATTTTTTTCCCACATCATTATGGAGGGGTGGGGTGAAGTTTAAAGTAGGGAAATGCTTCCCAATAATTTCAGTTGACCTGTAGCCTGCTTTAGCCTGTGGTTGGTCCCAATGGCTTCTAACTGTGGGGATTGTCCCTAAACCTGAGCCTGTCCAGCCTGATCTTTGACTTTCCAAACTCTGGGGCTCCTGTAGTTGATGCTGTGGGCCTGATGCATAAAGAATTTATTGCTCTGTCAGGCCTTGTGAAGATCCCTGGTCAGGGCTTTGGGTGGTGTGGCCTTATTGTCATCTTCTTTGTCCTTTTCTTGTGTTTCTGGCCTGCACCTCAGCCATATCCTAACACTGTTCAGGTCCTGGTTGTCAAAAGCAAAGGTGAACCTTATTCCAGTCCTTTGATTCAGGAGTTAACATTAGTTGTGGAGCTAGGCTGATGAATTTTCCTTTCCCTAGATAAAGGTCCAGTTTCTCATGTAGAGCCTGTCTCCCTAGCTGTAGCATTCCAGGCTCTCATCTTTTCTAGGTTCTGACTACTAGGTCCCAAACTCCTTAAATGGTGTGGCCTGGCCCTGTTTAGCCCAGTTGACGCTTCCAGGGCCTCTGACGGCGCACAAGCTGGACTCAGGAGTAATCCTCTGGTTTTAGGGACGATTTTGTAGACTAAGACTGTCAGTCACCTCTTAGCACTAACTTTTTTTTTTTTAGGGAGAGAGTCTCACTTTGTGGCCCTTGGTAGAGTGCTGTGGTGTCATAGCTCACAGCAACCTCCAACTCCTGGGCTTAGGCGATTATCTTGCCTCAGCCTCCTGAGCAGCTGGGACCACAGGCACCCGTCACAACGCCCGGCTATTTTGTTTGTTGCAGTTTGGCCGGGGTCAGGTTCGAACCCACCACCCTTGGTATGTGGGGCTGGCACCCTACTCACTGAGCCACAGGCTCAGCACTAACTTCTAATACAAACTGCTTTCTTTAGGAAACCACTTCCTTTTTCACAGTGAGCATCTTTTTGTTTGTTTGTTTTGTTACAGTTTGGCTGGGGCCGGATTCAAACCTGCCACCCTCACTGTATGGGGTTGGTGCCGTACTCACTGAGCCACCGGTGCTGCCCTCACAGGGAGCATTTTAAATAGAAAGTTGATAAGGTTTTGAATAGAAACAAATTAACAGGAAAGTTCAGTGCTGACTAATCAGGGCTTGCAGGGCACACGGGCTTTAGTCCCTTCCTCCAGTGAAGTGGAAAGGGAAGAAAATGGGTCAAAAGGAGCCTGCAGGATCCTTCCTCTGGGCTGTACTTGTGACATCCCTGCTGTTGGCCTCCTGGCTTCTTTCATTCTGACTGCATTATTTTGTGTTTTCCGGGCAGCCAGGATTTAGTACCCAAGCATGGTTTCTGCCTCTTAGATTTTTTTTCTTTTTTTTTTTTTTGAGACAAGTCTCACTGTGTTGCCCTCGATAGAGTGCCGTGTTGTCATAGTTCACAGCAACCTTTTCAAATTCTTGGGCTTAAGTGATTCTCTTGTCTTAGCCTCCTGAGTAGCTGGGACTATAGGTGCCTGTCACAACACCCAGCTATTTTTGTTGTTGCAGTTGTCATTGTTGTTTAGCTGGTTCCGGGCAGGGTTCAAACCTGCCAGCCTGGGTATATGCGGCCGGTGCCATATCCACTGAGCTACTGGTGCCGCCTTCTTAGATATTTTTCTTACCGACTGCTTTGGGCCCCTGTATGTGGCTGCAGAGGCTCCTGTTCATTTTTCTTCCACCTGAGTAATAGATCCAGATCTATCCAGGTATCAGGAAGCTCCCTCCCAACCCCCAGTTTTTCCTGCTCTTCCCCTTAGGTCCTTTAACAAATTAATACTTGACTTTAGAATGTGTCCCCTGGGTCCTTCGGATCTTCTAGTCAGGAGCTGACAGGTCAGAGGATATTTGACTCAGTTCCATTTTTACCTGCAGTTTTATGCTAGTTCTGAAAATACAAATGATCAAGTATGGTTCTTGTCCTCACAGACCTTTGGCCAGGTGAGAAGGCAGATATGTAAACAAAATGAGCGTTATGATTTACTGTTGGGAGAAGAGCAGTGATGATACTGGAATGAGTGGTTGACCAAAATAGACTATTAAAAAGCCCTGTAAGCTACTGTTTTCCAGTTGATCTGACTGCCTTCTCTTTTCAGTCAGGCACCAGGAGTCTAAGAGAATACACTCTTATGGAGCTGCTTGTGGTAAGTGTACAAAGGAGAGTTGAGGTGTTTCGACCCCTGTCCTACTGTGAGGCCCAGCCTTTTTGCCTGGTACTAGGGACTTGGGGTGGTCAGAGACCTGTGGTTGGAAGGAGAGATGGTCATTTATTGTTCTCACGCAGTGTAAACACAGACAGGGGCCTGGGGTCATTTAGGAAAAATGCAGTTAGGAGGATGAACTTAGGGGTTATGTGGGACACGTTGGGGATTAGACATGGAGCTCCGTTTCTCTGCTGGTGGTTGGGTTGACGGATAGTATGTTGAATTACAGATGCACATGGAGGAACCTTGTTTTGACTTCCTTCGAACCAAACAGACTCTTGGGTAAGTCTGCTGGTAAGGGTACTGAGCCCACATAAGGGTCTGGGGCTGACTCTGCAGGCTCAGGTTTATCAGATAGCCCTTACTGAGCAGCCTCATAGCTCAGTGAGGTCCTTCGGTGCCCTTAAGAGTACCTTCTATACCTACTTGTTAGAACTTCTGCAATTGCATCCTGAAACATACCTATGTTTTTCAATGGTCAACTTTCAAGACAAGAAAAAAAGCTTGGGTTGGGCGCAGTGGCTCATGCCTATAATCCTAGCACTCAGAGAGGCCGAGGCAGGTAGAACCTGATTTCACGAATTCGAGACCAGCCTGAGCAAGAGCAAGACCACATCTCTGAAGACAGCCGGGCATTGTGGTGGGCGCCTGTAGTTCCAGCTATTCGGGAGGCTGAGGCAGGAGAATCACTTGAGCCCAAGGGCTTGAGGTTGCTATGAGAGCTAGGCTATGGCACTCTACCAAGGGTGACAGTGAGACTCTGTCTCCGAAAAAAAAAAAGAAAAAGCTTGTGTTTCCCAGTTCAGATGGCTGGACACCTTAACATTTATGGGTCCTCTTTCAGGACTTCCAGATCCAGTGAGAATAGGCAGAAACCTTTGCCACACATATCCAGTACCTCTCTAGGCAAGGCCCGGGTGACCACCTAAGCTCATGTGATTTTTCCCTCTGGCTGTAGGTACCATGTATACCCTACCTGTAGGAACACATCTGGGATTCTAGGATTCTCTGTCACCGTGGGGACGCAGGCAACCAAGTACAAGTGAGTAACTGAGGAATACGTCTAACCTAATATTCTGGCAGCTGGATGTATGTGCTTCCTTAAGCCTCAGACAACTATGACCAAGCAGGATTTGCTCTACTGAATCATTGCAGAGGGTGTTGGGGCAGGGTGTTACAAGATGGGCTGATCCAGGACTTGTTGATTCCAGTGGTCCTACAGGACTTAGAAGACCCAAATCCTGTGGTCACTGTGCACAGCTTGCCAATGTTTCTTCTCTTTGGTACGACCTGACAGGGACGCCTGTCTTGAAATTCATGTTTGGGAATACTTCCTCAGTATGAGGATACCAGGAAATTGGGCTGGAGGTGGGGGGAGGGGAGCATTCTTCCCCATTCTCTCCCCTCCCTTAAGGTTAAAATGCTGAGACCTGGGGAAACACTGCAACCTTTTTCCTGGAGAGAATGTCATGTCTTAATTCCTTCTGCCTGAAACACCCGTTCTTTTAATTGAAGATGTTTTGTTTCAGCTCTGAAGTTGTCGATAAAAAGATAGAAGAGTTTCTTTCTAGCTTTGAGGAGAAGATTGAGAACCTCACGGAAGATGCATTCAACACCCAGGTGACTTGACTTTTGGCCTTTTGCCCCTCCTCCCCCAAGCCCTCCAGACACCACACACTAGCTTTAATAGCATTATGTGCTGGTCAGTTTTCGAGTTTTGCAGGCCCACCTCAATCTGACCATAATGCTCCAACTAGCTTCATCCCTCCCTGTCCTGCTGGCTTGGACAGGGCTGGGTCTATTCAGGGGAAACTGGACTGATGCCATGTCTGAGTGTTTCTCTTTTTGCTGGGAACAGGTCACAGCTCTAATCAAGCTGAAGGAGTGTGAGGACACCCACCTTGGGGAGGAGGTGGATAGGAACTGGAACGAAGTGGTGACACAGCAGTATCTCTTTGATCGTCTTGCTCATGAGGTAACATGGTTTTCAGAGCAGCACAGCCCTGACAGAGGGTTCGATAGGAGTCACAGGTCCAAGTAAACCAGTATTTTGTATTGATGAGAAACCTGGGACACCCATCCTGGATTGGTTACTTCATTACTCAGACTTGCCTCTCTAGCACCTTAGGTGGCCATTTGAGTAGGGTGCTAATCCTTACTACCCTCCTTCCCCAGTTGCAATCAGAGAAGCTCCATTTTTATATTACACTGAAGTTTGCCAGAGGCTATTCTGGAGAAAAAAGCATTCTGCTATGTAAGGAAAACTAAGAATTACTGAACATTCCTCTGTGAGGCGGTGAGGTTCTTTAATAAGGCATTTCAGCACAGCTCACCTTAAGGCACTTGTTTTCTTAGTAGAAGCAAGACATGAAAACTTTATCTGCTTCAATAGTTGCTACATTTTCAAGCTAGAATATGATTACCACATAACTGGGAGGTGACACTGAGGAGACCCTGGTGTCAGGCTCAGGGTACGGTATTCCGCTGCAATGACTGCATCTGCTAACTGCTCTTACTCCTGCTATAAAACACGACGGCTCATCTTTATCCTTCTCTGGAAGGGTAGGGACAAGCTGAGATTAGGCAGAGTAAGCTGAAGTCCTCAGCAGCTAAGCAGGATCAAGGAAGTCTGCCTGTGGGTTCTTTCTTTCCTACCCTTCTTTTCCATGTAAGATTGAAGCACTGAAGTCATTCTCAAAATCAGACCTGGTCAACTGGTTCAAGGATCATAGAGGATCAGGAAGTAAAATGCTCAGCGTTCATGTGAGTATGGTTAACTAGCTTTTACGTGAATATAGTTAACTAGCTTTTACCCCTTTACTGACTGCGTTGTTATCAAAGATGACACCCCTGCTCAGCCTGTTTCTAGCCTTGAATATCTGGCCTCTTTCAGGTTGTTGGATACGGGAAACACGAGCTGGAAGAGGACAGTGCCCCTTCTGGTGAAGATTCAAATTCTTCTTGTGAAGTGATGCAGCTCACCTACCTGCCGACCTCTCCTGTGCTGGCAGATTCCGTCATCCCCATTACTGATATCAGGGCTTTCACAGCAACACTCAACCTTCTCCCCTACCACAAAATAGTCAAATAAACTGCAGTCTCATTGGCCTGAAGCAAATGTGTATTTAAAAACGTGTTTGTAATTTATGGAGTGACACTACTACTGCCTTGGGGCTTCCAATGAATTTTTGCACTGGCATCACTGAATTTGATTGACTTTTTATCCTTTCTCTATCAAAACTAACAAACCCAGGGTTACTATAGCAGCTAGCAAAGAGAAAATTAGCAGGGTGGGCCAAGTGTGACCAAAAAGCTTATGAAAGCAATTTGGGAATCCCTGGTCTGTGTCCTCCAGACTCAGAGTGTAGTTATTGAAAGGCCCCATGTAATCATTGTGTGATTAATAACTAAATGCTAGAGTGTTAGTATCTAAATGCTAGGTACTAATACCTGTTTTTGATTTTTTAAATGTATTTTTAAATAAAGATAGTTCTGTATTTCCCTTCGAAATGAGCCATTTGCTGCCGTGGCATTCTTTTTATTATATTTTCATTGTGGGGTTGGGATCTAAAAATTTGCGCTCTTTCCAAACCCTCTAAGGCAATAAAATATGTTGGTAACCCTATGTGTGTGATAGTTCAGTGAGGACTTCAGGGACTAACATGGTATAGGATAAGCAAAACACAGACTATAAAGGTGGGTGATTATCTAAAGAGCCCTTCTGAAAAGCTATCTCCTATATAACTGGCTTCCAAGTTTAGCCATATGGATAACAAAACACACTAAAAAAAGGTTGAAAAAATTACTTTATGAAGCCTTAAGAAGCACTGAGTATAATTACAATTTAATAATATTTCACTTCCAAAATAAAAGTTATTATAGGTAAGACCATGAAATTTCCTAACACTTGATTTTAATACATTGCGCTAATTTTCTAAAACAACTTAGAGGAACCCATATTTACAATAGGCGGCGTATTTATGAAAAATCTGGTATCAGGTATATTTTATATGTGTGTGTCTATAACACACCAAAAATTATATGAACTAAGAAACAGCTTGTATATCTTAATAGCAGTACTAGAGTACAGAGTTAGAGACTTGGATTTATAAATGTTTTTCAATGCCTGGGGTTTGGAAAAGGAGCAGACATCTTGTTTTCAAAACCTGAAGTTTTTCTCAGGACTTGGAGTCAAAGTCATAACTGCCACAGAGGAAAAAGGGAAGCTTTTCCCACTTTAATTACTCATCTGCATCGGAAAGTCCAGTATCCCTGAGATAGGAACCACTGTAATAAGAAGGGAGTCAATAGGTTCTCCCAAAGGAAGATTGATTGTTGCTGAATTATGCCTACTGCCCTGGTCATCAGGTGTAAACTTCACATTTCCCAGCCTAATGCTTGGCAGCACCAAGACGTTTTAGTAATGGTTCATCATAAACCC
>CAUYON010099479.1:0-22302 GCA_963573935.1 Arctocebus calabarensis
TTTTTTTTTTTTATTGAATCATAGCTGTGTACATTAGTTCAACCATGGGGTACAGTGTGGGGGCTTCACATGCAATCTGAGATATTTAATCAACCTGATTGACATACTGTTCATGATATTTTCTTGTTTACTATATGAAAACATTTTTGGTCCTTATTTAGAAGTTTTCTCCTGACCCTTCGAATATGTACCACACATGTGATCTCACCCTTTGTCCCATCTCCCCCCACCCTCCCCCTCCCCTTCCCTCCGTCTCCCCTTTCCCCGTCTTCCTCTTATTTCAAAGAACTTTCCTCACAAAACAAGTTTCGAAGGTTTCATCAATCTATTTTGATTACCACCTAATACAGTAATACTTCTTATTTGAATTGGAAACTGAAAATAGGTCATCTCAGACTATAATTTCATAAAGTGCTATTAACCAGAAGAAATATCATCTGTACTCAAATACTGGAGCCTTTTAGGCAATGCGTAACAGATTGACTAGCTGACTCTTAAACATTTTATTTCTGAATTATTTTACACAACTCAATCAAAAACTATTTTTTATGCAATAATTTCAAAATTAGTCCTTTTTAAATAGAAATTTAACTAAGGAATGAAGAAATTCAAATGAGGTTTTACAAAATCATGTACATAAAGCAAAATAATCATGAACAGCAGAGGAATAACCTCATCCAGTGTAGTCTTAACGGAGGACGCACACTCTGCCCATATGACCACAGCTCGCTCTTAGAATCTACTGACATGCATTTCCTCTGAGCATACTTTAAGTATTGGGGTCAAAATTTATATGTTCTACAAATCCTGTTCCATTTAATAATTCCTCCATCTTATTCCAACTATTAAAGTAGTTCCTTTGCACTAGAATGTTTTTTGCAGCCCAAATCATAATTGCCAAGACATGGAAACAGCCAAAGTGCCCATTGACCCATGAATGGATTAACAAATTGTGGTACATGTACACCATGGAATACTATGCAGCCATAAAAAGGGATGGAGACTTCACATCTTTTATGTTTACCTGGATGGAGCTGGAACATATTCTTCTTAGTAAAGTATCTCAGAATGGAAAAAAAAAGTATCCAATGTACTTAATACTACTATGAAATCAATGTATAACCACCTACACACTCATACAAATGGCAAAACATAATTATAGTCCAGAAAGTAGAAGGGAAGAGGAGAGAGAGAGGAGGGGAGGGAGGATATGGGAGGAAAGAGGGCATTTGGGGAGGACCTCACCTAATGTGCATGATGCAATGGTACATTTCAAAACTATTCAGAAATGAGTATAATTGTGATGGATGTTACTTAGTTCAATGTAAGCACTTCACATTGTATATTGAATCACTATCCTGAACACCACAAATGCATCAATGTACAAAGTTATGATTTGATAAAAAATAATTTTAAAAAATAAAGCAGTTCATTATGGTTTATATTCATAAATTTCACTTAAGGATGAGGAAATTACCTGGACATTGCCATTTTTGACCCATAGCCGTGCTACAATTCTGGGATGCAGTTGGCTGTAACTGTCTTAGCGGAATAAAAAAGGTTTAAGGTTTCAGATAGTGGATATATGTAGAGGACTGGACACCAGGCTTGCAAGGGACAGTGACTGATTCTTATCACATTAAAAGGAAACGCTGAGAACAGGACAGTCTCCTGGCAAGCCTAGAGACGTTTCCTGACTTGGGGGCAGTCCCCCAAGTAACTCAGTGTTCTGGAATGAGATAAGGCCAGTCACTCACTAGTGAGCATGTGTTAAACAGTGATGCTTAGTAGTTCTTCTTCATGGGGGTGGTGGGGAAAGAACACGTGAGGGGAGCACGTGGCAATCCTTACACAGGCAGCCCTCATATGTAATTATCTGACCTCTCCACAGCTGTTTATGTCAGTTACCGGACCTTCCCACACCTGTGGTGTATAACCTTAATAACTAGCCATTGGGGAGGGGACTCGGGGCTACCCTGCAACTAAGGTTAGCCCGCCTCCCACAAGCTTGTACTTCTAATCCGTGTCACGCCTGGTTCCTTCCTGCGGTGACAGAGACCAGGCCATAGGGTTCCCAACAGATATAGAGGCAGAAGCTTCTCTTAAGAGAGTACAAGAATGTTTCGTTCTTCATTTTTACTCACATCATTGATGTGACTAAACATAAAAAAAGCCTAAAGACTAAATGTCATTTTGATTTTCCACCAGATTAAATAGTTTTCTTTAGATCATCCCAGAAAGCATCAAATGTTATATTCAAAGTTTGTTTCAAGAAACTGTGAAATTTTGGTTACTTACCATTATGAATGTTACTATTTAAATATCATCTCACCGTAGAACTTTTAAAATTATTTTTAAGTAGGCTGTTTTCAAAAGAAAAATTTAATTTCCTTAACTCTTAAACACCATCTTCCATGGAAGACAGAACCAATTCTTGCTCATCCTCATTCCAAAAACTTCCTTCCTATTGTTATTTGGATAAATAAGATGTAAAAATAGCTGGGAAATTGTGTGAAAAATTGATGTTTCCTTCTGTATTTTGATCACCAATGTCTTCTTTGCACAGTCTTAGAAATCGTGCTGGAGCAGAGGTCTTAACGTGACACCTTTTGGGGACAACCAGCCCCACCAATTAACAGCAAATCTTTTCTGCAGCTAAATCCTGGCGGCAGACCTATATTCCTGCAGAAAAGAGCCTCTAGAAATTACATGAACTGCTTTTTCCTCAGAGGGCACAAGAAATGAACCTCAATATTAACAGAAAGACAGTATTAAACAGCTGCTCACCATCTCTTTCCAAAAGCACTTGATTTCTATAATAAACAGAATTAAATTGTGTCCATTTCTGGTCCTGAACAACAGGCCTGGGCTTAAAAGTGTAGCCCAGGCCCATAAAACACCACTATAAAATTCGGTCTCTATCATAAATAGGGTAGTCTAGGGAAATTCCAGATTGAAATCAAGAGCCAGAGCTTATTAACTAACCACTTTAAAAGGACATAGGCAAGTTTTATTTTAATTTTCTTCTTTATTCTTAAAAACCAAATTAAAAAAAAAATTGTTGACCAAACAATTGTGTTTTTCTTTTTTTTTTCCCTTGCCTTTCTAATTTGGATGAAGATAATGTTAAAATGGCTCTTCTTGTTGAAATGCCAGCACATGTCAGCTGTGCCCAAAGCCTTTATTCTGCGTACCAGCCTCATCAATTAAAACCCACAAGAACTGGGAGATTTAGTGTTTTGCCCACTGAGCAGTCATCAGGCAGTGTGGAGAATTTCTTTTCTTTCCTATGTAATCCCTGCTGATTACAGGAGTGTGTACACACTCTGGGGAGAATAGCTGGATTATTTCCAGACACCTCACACCTCCCCAAAGCCCTTGGAGGCTCAGTCATTCTATTCCGTGTGCCCTGAGGACATCCGAGCTGAGCACTTGCTTCCACCACACAGAACAGGATTCCCTTGGTCTGTTTGTTTTAAGTACTCCCTCTTCAAATGCTTGAATGAGAGAAAATGCAAGAAACCAGAGGAAATCAGGGCAGAAAGCCCAGAAGAAATATTTGAATGGCAAGAGGCCTGAAGGGCAGACATTTTTGGAAAGCTTCTCTGTTTTATTTTCCTTTAATTGTGAATAGATTCCACCCTAAACAGTCAGAGAAATACAATAGTAATTTAAGCTTATGTGACTTCACAAACTTTATGCCTTTCAGATTCCTAACTCAGGTACAGAAGCTGAAGAAGATTATTATTTTTAATGAGGTCTTAGACATTCCAAGACAAACACCATGCTGGAAAATGGCAGCTGATTAACTTGAATAACCTGACCACGTGAAAAGATTAGCTTTGATATTATCTACTTGCTTAAATAGTTAAAAAGATTGGCTTTGATATTATCTACTTGCTTAAATAGTTAAAAACTGTTTTAGGGGGCTCCCTAATTCATTCAAAATATGTTGTATTTATTAACTAACTTGAGCTTGATCAGCAATGAGAACAATATTAACAATGAGAACAAATCATAACAAACATTTGTAAGAATGTTTATTAAATATAAGTTTCTTTCCACATATGTGTACAAAAATATATATGTATGACTGGAGTACCAAAAAAAAAAAATCTAAAAAGTTCTTGTACTTTCCAGAATACTGAACAAAGAATAACAACAGTAGCCTCAAGCTATTAATTAACAATTATTTTAAATCAGTTAGAAATAACATTCCAATATTTGAGATATACTTCTTGATATTTTTTAGTGAAATTATGAATATTTTCTCACTATTGGAATTAGGAGTAAAAATATATACCTTGAAATATTTTTTAAAAGAGAGAAAAATAGTCTCACAATATTTTCAGGGGGAGATGTTGAAAATTTCAAAATCTATTATTCTTCTATAACAAAGATAGTTAGAAAATATTTGAAGTATAAAAATGCAGAGTAGCTAAAAACTCACATGTTAGAGGGGAGATATATATATATATATATGATATATTACTGGATTCATCTTCTCTGTTGATTGGTCAGTGGGAGCTTCTCAGGAGACCACAGACATAAATTAATGGATGAATGAATTCAGTTAATAGTGAAAGGTTACTAATATGCCAAAATTTATGCCTGAATACATCAGGTAACAGCCAGAACAAGATGACAAAACCTGTGAAAAGAGACAGAGAGGGTTATTATATAATGAAAGACGGGTCAATTGAGCACTAGGATGTAACAATTCTAAATATATATGTACCCAACACTGGAACACTCAGATATATAAAGCAAATACCATCAGAGATAAAGAGAGAGATAGACCCAAATACAATAATTGTTAGCGACCTCAACACTCTATCTTCAGCACTGGACAGATCAGACAGAAAATCAACAATGAAACATTGTACTTAATCGTAAATATAGAGCAAATGGATATTTATGGAACATTTTATTCAACAGCTGCAGAATTCATGTTCTTCTTCCCAACTCATGGGTCATTCTCAAGGATAGAATATATGCTAGGTCCAAAGTCTCAGAAAAATCAGAAATACTGAAATCATACCGAGTATTTTCTTTGCTCACAATGAAATAAGGCTAGGAATAAATAACAAGAGGAACACAGGAAAACATACTAACACCACATAGGAATTAAAAAATATGCTCCCAAATGACCAGTGCATTAATGATGAT
Source organism: Arctocebus calabarensis (assembly GCA_963573935.1). Lineage (NCBI taxonomy): Eukaryota > Metazoa > Chordata > Mammalia > Primates > Lorisidae > Arctocebus > Arctocebus calabarensis. The sequence goes on from CAUYON010099479.1 coordinate 5,170, forward strand.
GTAAAGGGAGAAATTAAAACATTTCTCAAAACTAATGAAAATGAAAACACAACGTTTCAAAACCAAGGATGCAGTAAGAAGAAGAAAATTTATAGCATTAAGTGCCTACATCAAAAACCTTGAAAAATCTCAATAAACAGCCTAATTATGTGTGTCAAAGGACTGGATAAATGAGAGCAGATCAAACCTAAATCATTTAAAAGAAAGAAAAAAAAAAAGAAATAATAAAGATCAGAGCAGAAATAAATGAAATTGAAACAAACAAACAAAAAAACCAAGATCAATAAAACAAAAAGTTGGTATTTTGATAAGATAAATAAAGTAGACACATCTTTGTCCTTAGTAATGTGGGGGAAAAAAAGAAGACACAAATAAATAAAATCAGACGTGACAAATAAGACATTATATCTAATACTGCAAAAATCCAGAGGATCATTAGGGACTACTATGAGTGACTATATGTAATAAATTGGAAAACCCAAAGAAATAGATCAATTCTCACAATGAGGGAACCTACTAAAATTGAACCAGGAAGAAACTCAAAACCCAAGTAAAGTAATAACAAATAACAAGATGGAAGCAGTAATGAAAAGTGTCTAATCAAAGAGAAGCCTGAACCCAGTGGAATCACTGTTAAATTATACCAAGCATCCAAAGAAGAACTATTATCAATCCTACCTAAATTATTACAGTAAATAGAGGAGGAGAGGATACACCAAAACTCATTCTATGAGGCCTTTATCGCCCTGTTCAAGGTCAAAACCAACAAAAAAACACTAGGCCAATATCTCTGATGAACATAGATGCTAAAACCTTCAACGAAATACTATCAAACTCAATTCAACAACAAACTAAAAAGAGAGTGTTCATCATGAACAAGTGAGATTCATCCCAGGGGTGCACAGATGTTTCAATATGTACAAATCAGTGCGGTACGTCCTATTGACACAACATAGGAAGAAAACCATATAGTCATTTCAATTGATGCTGAAAGAGTAGTCAATAATATTCAACATCCCAGCATGATAAAAACTTTCAAAAAAACTAGACATAGAAGGAATTTAACTCAACAAGAGAAAAACCAGACATGACTATCAGACTGGATGAGGAAAGACTGGGAGCCTTTGATTCTCTATAGTCGTTCTCAATGACCCACAGGAATTTTATTAAAGGGCTCCAGCATTAGGAAGGTTGAGAACCACTGCTCTAAGATCTAGAACAAGATAAGGAAGCCAACTATCACCACTGCTATTCAACATAGTACTAAAAGTTCTAGCTGGAGAAATCAGAGGAAAGAAAGAAATAAAGGGCATTCCAATTGGAAAAGAGAAAGTCAAAGTATCCTTGTTTGTAGATGACAAGAACTTATATCTAGAGAAACCTAAAAATTCCACTCAAAATCCAGTAGAACTTATAAGCAAATTGAGTAAAGTTGCAGAATGCAAAAGTCAACATACAAAAATCAGTAACATTTTTATCTGGCCAACAGTAAACAATCTGAAAAATGAACTAAGAAAGTAATCCTATTTATAATAATTAAAAATAAAATAATAAAATACCTAGGAATATCGTTAACAAGAGAAGTACAAGATTTCTATGATGAAAACTAAAAATATTTATGAAAAAAATTGAAGAGGACACACAAAAAAGGGAAAGCTATTCCATCCTTGTGAATTGGAAGAATAAACTAAGTAAAAATATTCATGCTACCCAAAGCAATCTACACATTCAATGCAGTACTCATCAAAATACCAATGATGTTGCTCATGGAATTAGAAAAAAATAATACTAAAATTTACATCGGAATCACAGAAGACCCCGAATAGCCAAAACATATAGAGAAGAAAGGAAAAGACTGGAGGAATCATATTAGCTGACTTCAAGAGAGCTATAGTAACTAAAATAGCATGATATTGGCCTAATAGATACACAGACCAATGGAACAGAGTAGAGAATCTAGAAATAAATCCACATTATCTATAGTGAACTTGCTTTACACAAAAGTGCCAAGAACATACAGTGCAGGAAAGACAATTTCTTTAACAAACGGTGCTCAGAAAATTAGATATGCATCTGCAGAAGAAAGAAATAAACCTTTATCTCTTACCATAAACAAAAATCAAATATAAATGGATTAAACGCTTAAATCTAGGACCTGGAACTATGGAACTACTGAATAAAAATCATTGGGGAGAGGCTTGAGAATATTGGTCTAGGTAGAGGCTTCTTGAGTAATACCCCCAAAGCATAGGCACCCAGAAAAAACATTGACAAACTGGATCATAACAAACTAAAAAGCTTCTGCAGAGCAAAGGATACAACCAAGTAAAGAGGCAACCCACCTAATGGGATACACCACTGGGAAACTACCTATCTGACACAGATTAATAATTAGATTCCCTAAGGAGCACCTAAAACTCAATACAAGAAAGTCAAATAATCCAAATAAAAATGAACAAGAGATCTGAACAGACATTTCTGAAAAGAAAACAAATGTCCAACAGGTGAATGAAAACTGTTCAACGTCATTAGTCACCAGAGAAAGGCAAATCAAAACTACAACAAGATATCATCCCACCCCAGCGACGGTGCCTTTCATCCCAAAAGCAAGAATGACTGTTGTTGAGCATTGAGAGGAAGGGGAGCCCTCACACCCTGGAAATGTAAATTAGTGCAACCCCTATGGAAAACAGTGTGAAGAGAAAACTAAAAATAGAGCTTCCATATGAGCCAGCAATCTCACTGATTTGTGTACACCCCAAAGAACAGAATTCCGTATAACAAAAAGATAACTGCTCTCCCAAGTTTATTGCAGCACTTACTCACAATTGCCAAGATATTGAATCAATCTAAGAGTCAGATGAATGGAGACTGTAGTCCATATACACAATGCAAAATTACGCAGCTGCAAAAAGTGAAATCCTATCATTTACAACAACACGAGTGAAACTAGAGAGTGTTAGGTAAATTAAATAAGCCAATTGCAGAAAGGCAAATTTCACCTTTTCTCACTCATAGGTGTAAGATAAACACTGAAAACAATCGCTCTCTTGGAGGCAGAGATTAGAACGATGATTAGTAGAGGATGGAATGAGTGGGGGAGCTAAAGTGTGGACAGGTTATGCAAAAATATAGTCAAGCAGAATGACGAATATCTGACAGAACAACAACGTGACTATAATCAACAACTAATTAGGCTACACTTTTTTTTTTTTTTTTTTTTTGCTACAGACCCTCAAGCTGTCACCCTGGATAGAGTGCTGTAGCATCATAGCTCACAGCAACCTCCAATTCCTGGGCTCAAGCAAGTCTCTTGACTCTACCTCCCAAGTAGCTGGGACTACAGGCGCCCACCACAAGGCCCGGCCATTTTTGGGTTGCAGCCGTCATTGTTGTTTGGCGGGCCCTGGCTGGATTCGAACCTGCCAGCTCAAGTGTACATGGCTGGCGCCTTAGCTCATTGAGCCACAGGCACCCAGCCAATTAGGCTATACTTTCAAAGAACTGAAAGAGTGGAATTTTTAGGTCTCTCTGGATAGAAGTTTCCATCGTCTGCACACAAGGATAATTTGATTTCTTCCCTTCTAATTTGAATGCTTTTTCTTTCTTTCTTTCATCTGACTTCTCCGGCTACCCACTTTCAGTACTGTGTTGCACATAATGTATTTAGATTCAGTAGAATACGTGATATTGGGTCTGGTTTATAGTAAATTAAATGTACCTAAGAAGAAATGTTAAATGCTTGAGGTAATGGATACCCTAGTTTCTCATTATTATTTTTTTATTATTGAATCATAGTTGTGTACATTAGTTCAATCATGGGGTAAGTGTGCGGGCCTCACATACAATCTGAAATATTTTCATCCGCCTGTTCAACATAACGTTCATGAGATTTTCTCTCTTAATTCACACTCTATGCTTATATCAAAACACCACATGTACCCTGTAAAGATATGTAACTATTATGTACCTGTAATAATGAAAAGTAGAAATTTTTTTTTAATTTACTGTAAACAAGACCCAATATCATGTATTCTATAGAATCTAATACATCATGTACAATGTTCCCACTACGAAAATGAGAAAACTGCTTCAGCTATATGGAAAACCCATGCATTTTACATGTATCCAATTAAATGTAGATAGTTAACATCCGGTTGGTTTGGAGCATTATATGTACATTCACAAGACAGCAGTTTTAAAAATTAGTCCTCTTTGGCTCAGCTCCTGTGGCTCAAATGGCTAAGGCGCCAGCCACATACACCTGAGTTGGCAGGTTGGAATCCAGCCTGGGCCTGCCAAACAACAATGATGGCTGCAACCAAAAAATAGCTGGACATTGTGGTGGGTGCCTGTAGTCCCAGCTACTTGGGAGGCTGAGGCAGGAGACTCGCTTAAGCCCAGGAGTTGGAGGTTGCTGTGAGCAGTGATGTCACGGCACTCTACCTACTCTACCAACAGCTTGAGGCTCTGTCTCAAAAAAAAAAAAATTAGTCCTCTTCTTTCATTAAAAATAACACGGAGCATTATATGGAAGCAAAACTCACTGCCAACATCTCTTCATTTCTATCCAATATTGGCCAGCGTACTCATTGATTTGGGAGCTGAAATCTCTCTTACACTGTCCAGTTATTTTTCATAATGCTCCAACCCTTCAAAGAGCATTTTGAAGACTCAACTTTAATATAAGTGTCTTTCTTCTCTCAGTCAAAAATCAAAGTGGAACTCAACTCTCTAACAAAATACAGAAATGGCTCAACTGAATGTGAGTGTGAGCGAGGGAGAAAAACAGTCATCGTCCATACCCTTTACCACTCAGTGAAATAGAAGGGATGATCAACTGAATGAGAAAAGCAGAGAAGCAAAGATGGAAGCCCAGCCAGAGAGCGAGTAAATGGAAGGTTGTAATTAAGCAGGCACCTAGTGGATTAGAGGAAATTGGACTGCAGCCGCTGTGCTTCTGCTGCCAGTCCAGAATGTTTTTTAACTCAAAATAGTCAACAGCCTACCCAGAGAGCTCTAATTATATATTCTTAATTTTATTTCACAGGGCGTGATTGCAGACAAGATAGAATCAACAAAAATTGAGAAAACTGCCTGCTATCAATAATAGTGAGTTTAATAAAGTATATCTACATGGAAAAACTAACCAGATTTTAACTGAAAGGTTGGATTGTCTATTTATTTTAATTCCAGTCATGTGGCATTCAGTCAAGCCTCCCAGATAGAAATCAAAAGGTAAATACGTGAAGAATTTCATTGCCAGTATCCTGCGCAAGAAACATCTGGCATCGTAATCCTAAAATAACATATAGAGAGAGCAAATGCCTCAAGCTGAATGAATAAATTGAAAGCATCTCAAGCTAGAGCATTTACATTTTGAATTAACTCAGTTTCATCAGAAACCTTGATTGAGGGCCAGCTTTCAGGAAAATATAAAACGCAAAGGAAGTTTGTGGAGGACTTGTGTCTTAGATCCCTTCTTTTTTCTTTTTGCAGTTTTTGGCCAGGGCTGAGTTTGAACCCGCCACCTCCAGCATACGGGGCCGGCATCCTAATCCTTCGAGCCACAGGTGCTGCCCAGCTCGCTTCTTTTATGAACGTCATCCTTCATACCAGCCCTGCCACCACCAATCTGTCTATCCCATCCAGTTATCTACTTGCCATGGGCCCTCTTAATGCCAGCTCCCCCAAATGGCCCAGTTCACACATCTTTGTGCCACAAGAAATCTAACAATTTAAGTCTCAATCACTAAACAATGTCTTTATGTGCTGCTAGTTCTAAAAGAACAGCTACTGACATCAAGTGGTATTGCAATTGGTAAGTACAATTACACCAAGGTCTTCAGGAGGTTGGAGAACATCTCTCTGTGAGCTATTTATCCCCACTCTTTACTATTTTGTGCTTGCGTCCAGCAGTAGCCTAAGAACTTTATAAGAATTAACTGATTTAATCTTGATGACAATTCTACAGATTAAGCACATTTTATCCCATTTTGAAGCTAATCTAAATGAAACATTGAGAGGCTGGTAGTCATGTGTCGGAGCCAGGATTTGAGCCTAGGTATAAGCTTGGCTGCAAGAGCTATGTTCTTAAATACATCTACTGCCTTTATTACATTTCTCAAGACACAAGTAACATTATATAAATGTTTTACCAAATCTATCGTATACTGGAAGATGATTACTGCAAAACAAAAATATAAAGATCAAAAATCTTGCTCACTTTCCTTTCTTTGTTCTCCAGTTTCTTACACTGTTGTTCCTCTTTTAGAACCACGCTCTCCCACTTTCCTCCTCTTTTGAATCTTCAGGGCAACCCAATATCCTCCCAACAAGCTATTACGGAGACAAAGGACAACTCGGACTCCTGCTACTGTTCTGAATAAAGAATATCTAGTTCTTTTTTGTCACCTTTCCACGGTAGCCTGAGTTTTGAGCTTCATAACCAAGGAATCCAATGTTCTGAGTTTATTCTTAGAAAATTCATTTATCCCTGATTAATTGTACTTTTTCCTCTACAATGAGGTTGTGGCTACAGTTAGGTTTTGTCATTTTTCTTCCATTGCATGTATTTTACAAAAACAAAATACTATTTTTGAAATTAGAAAAAATGTTTCTAAGATTATAAAGTTTGATTTATAAGAAATCAATAAAGTGACAATATGAAAATCGATATTTTTAGACACTAAAACATAATATAATGGGGTATTTTAGGACTCAAATAGTAAAGGCTCCTTTCTACTTTTCTTTGATGAATAAATGAAGGATTTCATTATAAATTTCAACAGAATCATATCTGTTAGGCATTGAGATAGTAGGATGGCAAAGAGGAACCAAAAATAATACTACCAATATAAATTATTTTAATGTAATAATTAGAAAATATTCATTGATAATCTACTATGTAATCATTTTGACTATGAACATCTAAAATGTTTTCCACTTTTTAAATTACTAATTCAGCATTAGATAAGAACTATATATGAGGAAAAGATACATATGCACAAAAATATACACAAAAGAATTTTGTATAAAATAATAGGAAATTGACCATAACAGGAAGTGACCCAAAGGAAGCTCGCTAGTCTTTAAGTTTTGTTGAAATTATTTTTAAGTGCATATTTTGTAGTTTATTAAACCTGTTTTTAAGTAATGTTAAAGGGCAAACTAAGGTACATTAAAATTTTGAAGAGTTGATTTGAGCAAACAGTGATTTCCGAATCCAGCATCACCAGACCATCAGAAGTTGGGCTCCACAGAGCAAGAAACATCTATAAGGTGTCTGCCATGGAAGCAAGACAAAGACAATATGCTTGATTTGTCTAAGTGGAAATCCCCTAGGTAGAGGTTAGTTTGATGGTTTCTGGTCTCTAAACTCCCTTTACAGGTTGTGTTGAGATGAGTGTCAGTTTGCTAGCATAGAGAACCTAAAGCATTGGGACAGTCTCAGCCTAATGGTTTCTCAAAGTTCTTGTAATGCTAGGGAATATCTTAAATTTAAGATGTAGAGTTGACCCTTGAACAACACAGGTTTGAACTGCATGAGCCCACTTGTGGGCGGATGTTTGTCGACCATACGAGATCCTTGAGAGATAGAATTGCCCACGTGATTCAGGCCTTTTCTCTTCCTCGGCTTCCCCAGGGCTGACTGCATGGGTTGAGTGTGTACACAGAGGTCCTTCACACAATTTCCCAAGTATACTGAAGGACTGCTCTATTACCATATTCAATAAAATATAAGTCACTTTCCATCGCAAGATGAAAACATTATTCAATTTTAATTTCTGATGAGATTGCTCCTGAGATACCTCCAGATCTTAGAGATGTTAAAAATGCTGTTTTTTGGTGATTTTTCTTTTTTTTTTTTTTTTGCAGTTTGTGGTCAGAACTGATTTGAACCCACCAACTCTGGCATATATATATATATATATATATATATATATATATCTCAAAAAATGCATCATGTAATCAATTAATTAGGGCATGTTCTTTTATTTGAGACGTGAGAAACTGCTCTTGTGTTAGATATGAGCATATGAAATCAGGTTTCAGAGTCTCTGCCTTTTCTCCCTATTATTTTCCAAGAACTCAATTCAGTTTCCTTAAGAAATTTATACAATTGGGCCTAATTTTGTTTGTAGACCTGTTACTTCCAAAAGATTATTTTGACTTGTTTGATCGTACCCTGCAAATTTCCAACCTCCTTCTTGCTTACAATAATAGCTCAAGACCTCAGCCTACCCACTGTAGCAATTAACACAAACCGAAGCAGAGGCCCAAGCAGCCTGCAATTTCTGGAATCAAACATACTCAATCTCTGATCTAAGAAGACATTGAATCCTACCTTGTGATAGATTTCAACTAGTTTTTGTTTTATGTATTTACTTATTTTTCAGTCAGGAACTCAGGTGTATAACAGATCATTTTTACCCATTTTAATATTTTGATTCTGTCTGCCTTAATCAACTTTATGCTGATGTGAAAGCTTGCTGTATCCTCAAACCGTTTGCCTCAAACCCGACCTGCCACTCTCCTTCTGATCCAGTTTCGTCAGTGGTATCAACAATGCCAACATGTAACTGTAGGGCTGGCAAGGTCTTCCACCTGGAATGTAGTTTTTGGATCTGCTTGTTCTTCCCCTTCATTTCCTCTGAAGATGCATTTCATATCATCATCTCTATTGACAGAAACCAAATGTCAAAAGTCACTGAACTGAGAGGGAGCTGAAAGAGATTGAAAACACTCAAGGATCAAAAATAGTGAGCCATTCCAACTTCCCGCCAGTGACCAGATAGAAATCGTAGGTGGAAGTGTTGATAGGAGTTACGTTTGTTTTTGATTTCATGCCTTTAATTTGTTAAGCGTCAAGAGAAGTCATTTGACTGATGAGGTCCAACCAACTCATCAGATGTGTAAATAAAAGAAAAAACAATTCAGTCTTTAAAGATTTATAACCTTGGATGAAGAAGGACAGCATTTAAAAATTTATATAACCTTGGACAAAGAAGAACAGCATTTAATCAAACTATTACCTACGAATGTGTTTAGAAACCCATTATATGGGATGGGGGCACTAGCTTTTTGTAAGAAATATTTGAATGATGGCTGAGAGATTTTGACTTACCCAAGCAAAACGAAAACCTAGAAACTATAACCAAATTAATAAATGCAAAAAACGGTTTCAATGTATTAGCAATTAACTTGGACAATCGATCTCATTTGCAGACATGCTCATGCGTAGAGAAGCAAAAAGTTTGAGCCTCTGGAAGCTCGTGTCCCCAGCAGAGGTTGAACACGGCAATGCTCTGCTTTCTTAGTTCAGCTTTCTCTATAAACAAGTATCTCCTTTTTGTGGTCTAGTTAGTGCCACGTTGTTTTCATTCTCCTGCTCTTTATTGATGATTTTGCTGTTTAAAATGAACTCCAAGCACAGGGTCAAAGTGCTGTCCAGTGTTTCCAAGGGTAAGAAGACTGTGATGTGTCTTACAGAGAAACTGTCTCTGTCAGATAAGCTTTGTTCAGGCATGAGTTACGGTGCTGTTGTCGAGGAGTTTGATGTTGAATCAACAATATATATTACGTGTCTTTAAACTGAAGCACACGTAAAGGAAGGCTATATAATGAGTGGTTGATGAAAATATATGACCAGAGGATCACAGGAATCTAATCCTGTAGTCTTCCTGGAGAAAACTGGTTAGTATTTACTAATTCAGTATTTTAAGCAACTTCACAGGACACAGTTACAGCAAATAACAAGAGTCGATTATATACAGAGGGTGCCAAAACAATACACATGTTTTAAAAGAGGAAAAAACTCTATTAAAATTGTAATACTCAGTATACACCAATAATAAAAAACAAATACGAATGACTTTGAGAACCTCTTGTACTTGCAAGAATCAAACATGACTTGAGGATTATAAATTTAGTACAGTTTTTTCCTTTCTTAAAGTGTATATACATTTTTTGGCACCTTCTGTATACTTATTATAGAATGCCAAGTTCAAAGGACATCTGCTTTTGTTCAGTTTCGCTTTATCCAAAGCCTCTTCTGATTTGCAGGAGGAAATTCCTTCATTGTTGAAATCTTAGTTGGAGTGTCAATGGCCAAACAAAGGAGATCAGACAGCGTCTCTCCTCATTCCTGGAAGGACGGTGCCGACACCTGCTCTCGATTCAGCACATGGAATGCTGATACCCAGGACCCTGAATGTTGACCTTGGGACACAGGTGTGTCCTGATTTGTTGCCATTGGCAGCTGTCAGCAGTAGCAGTGCTTGGCCGTGGAAACCAGACCAGACAACTTCACATAGCGACCAGAGTTTCCTGTCCATTCTCTGAGCCCGATTCTTCAGTCTTCCCATCATTTCTGTGAGTGACACCTTCATGCACTTCCAACAGATTCCATTTCTGATAAATTAGCCTTGTCTTGTGTTTATGGCTAACAAGCCAGAATCCAGACTGATATTACTATCACATGCCATGACTTATGTCAGACTTGTCAAATTATATTTAAAATCTATATTTTATAATTTGGGGTGTACTATGTAAAATAGGAAACATGTGTGAAGTAAATGTATTTCGCTTAAAGGACTTATTACTTGTGACTACCCTTTATCTAATATTTAATCTAACTTGTAGCAGAGAGTAGATTTTCAGTGTTATAGTACATTTTATTCTAAAAAAATGTAAAAGATATTTAAGATACTTTAAAGATTAATATGTACTTGGTAAAACTATTAAATATGTGCTAATGGCTTAGAGTTACCTAGAATTAGGATCTGTACTTAATAAATTATTCCACTAATAAATTGATTTTAATTTTCTCTCCCTTAGAAAGACCTTTCAAGAATTTTTATTTTTATACACTCTTTCTGAAGTTTAGTATTGACATTTACTACTGCAGAAATATTTTAAAATCATAAATGATAATTAAATTGCCTTCCAACTCCATTAAAAAGTATATATGTCAATACATATCTAATTAACAGTTAATAAAACCAAACAAATATTCTGTAGATGATTCTTATAAATTTAAGAAGTTTGATAAATTCTGGATATTGGTTAGCCACATTCAGTATTTATAGGATAATTTTCCTACTATATAGGCATGAAGCTTTTTGTTTTACACTTTTTTCCCTATTGGATGTCTTAGACATATAAAACCACAGCAATTTGCCTGTTTCTAGTTCATTCTGTCATGTCTTTTTTAAATTTTTCGGTCCCATCATGCTTTGGGGTTTGTTTTGTTATTTTGTTTTCACATTACCTAACTATTGGATAACAAAACTGTTTTCACAGATTATATTTGGTTAGATATACTTGCGATTTCTCTCACTTCTTAAAAAAGATGATCCCTGGTTCCACACATTGAAGTATTGAAAGCCTCAGGGGAAAAACATGAGATTTTTGTTACTTCCTCAATAAGCCCAACCCTTAAGTGCAGTAAGAAATATTCTTCACATACCAGAAACACAAATGTCAGACTCTGAAAAGGACAGTCCCATCTCCACCTGGGAAGCTCAAAGGGCACAGGCCAAAAGGAGCCTATTCACTGGCAAACGTTCATCCCTGGGTATTTGTGAACCAGGTGAGTGCATCAAGGTATCACAGAAATAGGTGAACATGCTGTCTACTCAAATTCTCTTAACATTAGGGACGAAATAAACTAACAATTAGGCAATGACCAGCACACCGTAGAAGAGGGAAAAGCCATAGGGTCAAGACAATATTCTGCATCCTACCATCTATACTCTCTGAAAAACTGCACTTCCTTTCTAAGACATCTTTAGCAACCTTTTCCTAGAAATATGTCCAAATTCCAACACTTAATTTTATATATTATGATATATAAAATCCTTTCAACTATCCCTTGAGCTTATGAACAATTTTATTTAAAAAAGTAGTTAAATAATAATATTTATTCCCTGGACTCGTCACCTGCTACTTTATCTATGTCTCCATACTAACTACCATCTAATTCATGTCTTTGATTCCCTTCTCTGTAACGTGGCCAATTTTCTGCAAAACATATTTTTTCTGCAAAAAACTGGTAACAAAGAATGTATTCAACTTGGAATAAAATGTAATTCTCTGACACAATGTAGATTTAGAGTTATCGAAACTAAATATTCTTTTTTGTACTGAATAGTTATGATCCCTAATATAAAATGGAATCTCAGAACCACTGTGGCTGTGATATGGGGTTCCCTGGTTTAAAGCTGGACAGAGACCCCCTATTTTCTGGTCTGGGCTTAAGCAGGCTTAGAAATAAGTTTCATCGTGCACCCCATCTCTAGGCATAAACAGGCTCATAAAAAAGGAGCTGACCAATATCCCCTCTGGTTCATCCCTCCCAGAGCAGGGAACACAGCCTGAACAAGAGGCTGCTACTCTTGGAGCAAGGAACACAGCCAAGTGGGGCCATACTCAGGCACAAGGGCAGTTTTAAAATTAACTTCTCTGGAAGGCCAAGGTGGGTAGCTTGCTTGAGCCCAGGAGTTCAAGACCAACCTGAGAAAGAGCTAAAAATAGAAAACCAGCCTGATGTGCTGGTGCCTATGGTCCTAACTACTTAAGAGGGTGAGACAAGAGAATCACTTGAGCCCAAGAGTTTACTGTGAGCTATGATGTCATGGCACTCTACCCAGGGTGACATACTAAGTCTCAAAAAATAAATAAATACATAAATAAATAAATATACTCCTACCCCTCAGCCCCTGATGCCAGACAGAAGTGACTTCCATTTCCCCCAAAACACCCCTACCCACTGGACAGGACAAGTAGTATATAAACCCTTAGACAGAAGGCCCAAAGGAGCTACCCACTCAGGAACCCCCCCACATGGCTTACTGAAGGCTCTGACTTTCTTTCTCCCTTTATCTATCAATAAAATTAGTCCTTTTGCTTACTTCTATGGTCTGTGGGTTCACTTGAAATCTCTGAGACCAAGGACCCAGCAGATAGAAAGATTCCAGCTGCAGCACTACCAACTCCTCCTTCACAGCTTGCCATGAGAAGCAGACATTAGGTTAATAGGATAATAACTCCATTTTTACAGTAATAAAAGCACTATTTTTCCACAAGAAAAACAATACCTAGAATAAAAGTAATAGATAACTACTGACTTACAATCGAAACCTTATGTCTGCCTAATACTTAGTGAAAATAAAATGTAGAGAATTGAAACATCACTGCACAAATTTATATTAACGTTCTTTTTTTCATCTCATTAGCTAAACTGTGCCTCATCTCCATCTTGAGATTCCTTGATATTTTTTACACTTGGAGAATGACTGATTTTTTTTTTTTAATTATCACTAACACTCTCTAATACTTCTTTGGCTTCCCTAAACTTCCCTCTGGACTACCCTCTTAATTTCATTGACAATCTACTTCATTATCGGAAATATTTGTATAAGAAATGTTCTCCATAGCCTCATGGTTCTTACTTGGACTTCCAGAATACTCCCTTTTAACAAGCTTTTTACTGATGTAAATGAGAATTGGAAAGCTAGCAATACCTGTACTGCTGTTCTTCGCCTCCAGCTTACTGAGATGTCACAAGCTGCCTTCCAGACCACATGTGGGACAGTCTCATCATCGTGTGGAGGTCACTTCCTCCTCCCTAAGCCCCTCACACTGGTCATCTCTGTCTCTAATGAATGAATTTCATTGAATGACAACCTGTAATATTAGAAAGAAAACCAACTTTGGCTTAGCAACCAGGGCACAGAAAGAAAACTGACTTTTTGTTGTTGTTGTTGTTGCTATTGCTGTTTTAGAAACTGTCAAACTAAAATTTAGGTGGAAAGGCAAACAACCCAGGATTCCCTAAACAATACTAAATGTGAACTAAGTTGGAGGATTCACAGCACCTGATTTCAAAATGGACTAAAAAAAAAAAAAAAAAAAAAAGATCAGAGTCATCAAAAGAGCGTGGAATAAGCATAAAGACATAAAGCAAATATCACTGGGACAGAATAGGGTCCAGCAATAAACTCAAACCTGTAAGGTCAGTGACTTAATAAGTGCTGCAGCAATTCATTGGGGAAAAAGAATAGATTTTTGGAGTTAGAGGATCTGATCATAAATCCTGGAGAGCCATAAGGCATAAGTTTGAACATCTCTAATTTCTCTTAGAGCTTCAACTTCCTTATCTGGAAAATGGAAAAATATTAATGAATATTTTTTAAGGTTTTTTTTTTTTTTTGAGACAGAGCCTCAAGCTGTCATGCTGGGTAGAGTGCTGTGGCATCACAGCTCACAGTAACCTCCAATTCCTGGGCTCAAGTGAGTCTCTTGCCTCTGCTTCCCAAGTAGCTGGGACTACAGATGCCCACCACAACGCCCGGTCATCTTTTTGGTTGCAGCCCTCATTGTTGTTTGGCGGGCCCCGGCTGGATTCTAACCCACCAGCTCAGGTGTAGGTGGCTGGCCCCTAAGCCATTTGAGCCACAGGCACCAAGCCTTTTATAAGGTTGTTTTAAGAAACAGCTAGTGAGATATTTAACTCATTATTCAATCAACAGGCATTTACTGATGCCTATTAGTGTAGGGTGAGGCAGCTCTTCTAGAACCTGAGGATACAGCTTGGCACTATGCTGATAGACAGCAGAATGATGAACAAATAAATTCCCCAAATTCCAACTATTCCAGATCCCAAAAATAGAGATAAATGAGACAATGACAAAAAGATGGTTACATTAGATAGGGTTCAAGGAAGCCTTTCTAAGGAGGAGATATTTAGACCAGCATTGAAATTGCAAAAAGATCTAGATGAGCAAGATCAGAGAGAAACTCATTCCAGACTGAAGGATCAAGTCAACAGTTGCCTTGGAGTGTTTTAAAAACATAAAAAAATTTAGATTGGTGGGCAGTGCCTGTGGCTTAGTGACGCCGGCCCCATATACTGAGGGTGGCAGATTCAAACCTGGCCCCGGCCAAACTGCAGCAACAACAAAAACATTTAGGTCGGTGACAGGGGAGGAGTAAGTTGGAAAGCGGTAAGAGGTAAAAGTTAAGAGAAGACCAGGCTCCGTAAGCCATTATGAAAAATACAGATTGTGTCTTAAATGTATTTGGAACCATTAGAGGGTTCAGTAGAGGAATGACAAATTGGATATATATTTTCCAGAATCAGTGTGGCTTCGTGGAACATGGATCATGGCAAGTCAATAAGAGAGGCTGGCTGCAGGCTGTGACGTGGTTCAAAGAAGTGATGGCGGCCTTTTGCTTGGCTTGTTGTAATGCAGATGGAAAAAAATTGGGGCAGTCATTCTTGTGGCTAACCTCACAGATAATTCCTACTCCCTCTTTCCTTGCTGTCTTCCCAGGTAAAGGCTGGAAAGGGTAAACACTTACTTTCCCTGACCTCATTCCAGCCAGGAATAATTATTGGCTCTGGTTTGGAACCAAGAGAAACAGATGTCTGCTGGGGCTTGGAGAAACATTTGGCTTCTTGTTAAAGAGAACAGGCATTCTCCTTCCAAATTTTAATGCAGATGTAAAAAGCTCAGAGTAGCTGGAGCTCCTTTGCTCCTGAGGAGGTTTGAAAAGAGAGAAGAAAACCTGAACTAGCCATACTGTTGAGTGAAAGAAAGAAAACATACTGGAAAGTGTAGTAGAATTGTTTAAGTAATTAAAGGAAGCTAGAATCAGGGTTAGAAAGTAAGAGAGTGAGTGAATGAGGTGCTAAGGTCTCTCTGGAAAAGGGAGTGAAGGAAGGTTTGTAAGTAACAGGTGCAAAGTGACAGTTGCAGAGGACAGAGCCTAGTGTTTGCTTGAAATAATTGGGGGGGGGGTTTCGTATGAAGAGGGAGGAGAAATAAATCTCAAGGATAATGTCTTTTCCCACCTCAGGCACTGTAGTATCTTGGGGTGTCAACAGAGTCGGAAAAAAAGATTTCCCTCAGGAAAATGGCAAGAAACTTGTGTCCATAAAAGAAAGTTAATTTAGACTGGGGTAAGAGTGTGAAAGGCAGGTCTAAAGAAGAGGTCCAGAAAATAGGGGTGTTTCCTGCCAGATAATAGTCTATAAGTCTCAGAGGAAAAGATTAATAAAAGAGGGAAAAGAGAAACTGGGCAAGTTTAATGGGTATGCAGAAAAGTAAATTGGTGAAGGTCGAAGAGATGATGGAGAATCTAGAAGCTTTGGATCTGAGGGTGCCTGGCAGGAACAGGGACTGATGAAATTATTCCTGACGTCTAGGGGAAGTTGAAACTCTATAATTTGGGGCTATGAATAAGTCTTCTTCCCTATAAGTATCGGTGATGCAACAGCATGGGGATGAGTCAAAGCTTCTCAATGGGCTGATATTTATATTGCGTGGAAGCTCAATATAGTTTGATACAAGAAAGCACCAAGAAAAGCAAAGTCTTCTTTCTGAAAGAGCTTACACTTCAATCAGGAAGGACTTGACCACAAAAAATAAATAAAAAAAGATGTGTACTGTGTCGAGTGATGTATAACATAGATAAATAAAAATCAAGCAAGGTGAAGTGGATAGGGAATTTCAGACAGCAGGGTGACCTCCGCCCAGGTGGTAATGGTCAAGAACTGAGTGAAGGGTGAGCCATGTGGTCATCTTGGTGATGAGCTTTGGGAACAGTCAGTGTAAAAGTCCTGAGATGGGAATATGTTTTGTGTGTTCAAGAAACTGATGTTGGCCAGTCTGCCCAGCACCAATTCACACCAGGAGGTGGGGGAGTATATGTCAAGGAAACAAGATTATTAGGGCTTGCGAGGAACTTAGGTTTTTACCTTGTGTAGATGGGTAACCACTAGAGGGCTTAGTAGTGCTGTGACATGCTCTGGTATGAGAACACCCTGGGTGATGATGAGGCTAACCTCTATAGGACAGATGTAGTGACTCATGCCTATAATCTCAGCACTTTGGGAGCTGAGGAGGGTGGATCCCTTGAGCTCAGGAGTTCAAGACCAGCCTGAGCAAGAGCGAGATTCTGTCTCTATTAAAGATAGAAAAACTGGCTGGGAGTTGTGGGCTTCTATAGTCCTAGCTACTCAGGAGGCTGAAGCAAGAGGATCACTTGAACCCAAGAGTTTGAGGTTGATGTGAGCTATGAAGGTGCCACAACTCTGTACCCAGGGTGACAGAGTAAGACTCTGTC
>CAUYON010099480.1:0-29086 GCA_963573935.1 Arctocebus calabarensis
TGAGCCACAGGCACCGAGCCAACATTTCCTTTTCTCTTCCAGAATCACCCTGATCGTTTTGAGATGAATTAAGGAAGAATCCTTCCAGTTGCCTTACTCATATCAAACATCAAATATTTATGACACAGCTGTCTCACAGGCAGGGAAGGAAGATGGTAAACCCAGGTCTGCTCAGAGGTCACTTCAAAGGAGGCAGGACCCCAGGACAGCCCTGAAGCCTGCCGAGGAAGAGATGTCCCCTTCCACACCAGAGAGGTCCTCACCAGGGGCAGCTCTGACAAAGCAGATTTTTGTTTAAAAAAGAAAAAAGGAACTACTGGAAATCAGCTGTTGTGGGCCCAATTAGGAATCTATGCTTTTCTTATGGAGTCACCACTCAAAATAAATACTGGTATGTTTTTTTCCAGCCCACTCTGCTTCAAAAAGAACTACATTCACAAGATTTTACAGTTGTGACACAGAAAATGAGCTCCCTCGAGCAGTCAAAGGGGACACTGACACCAATAAAGCTGTGATAGACGGTGACTCTTGAATGCCCCAGAAGTCTCGGAAACACAGAGGCCACACTCACTCACATTCAGCTGTTTCATTTGAAATGGGCAGATCTGAAGCGGCGATAGTGATGTCTACATCGGCACATTCTGTACCTCAGTTGAAGGAAAGACTTTCTCTAGAAGCCACAGCCTACTTGGGCAAGAAGACTTTCTAAAGCAAGCCACGTAGGACACAGTAACAAAAGCTCGCTTAGCAAAGCCACGTGCCCATCTCAGCCTCTTCCCTTCTGCAAGCGACACCACTGCTGCAGAGTGAAAGTGATCCGTGAGTATCTGATTGCCTGGGATTTGCAGGAAGATATTATAGTGCGGGAAAATTCAGAATAAACTTCAGCGCTTGCCTAGACTCATGCTTCCCCAGAGTGGAGGAGAACGGTGGTGGTGGGAAAGGCAAGGTCCGAGGGTAGGCTAGGGCTGGAGGGAGAGCCGGGTGCTCAGACAGGAAAGGCGACAGCGGTTCTCAACCTTCCTAATGCCGCGACCCTTTAATACCACTCCTCATGCTGTGATGACCCCCAACCATAAAACTCATGAAGTAGCAATGAAAATAATTTTATAGTTGTAAAGTGACCACAACGAGAGGGATGGTATGAAAGGGTGGTGCACAGATAGGGAAGGTCGAGAACCACTTGCCCTGAGACTTTCCACCATGTCCTAAGCATTAATGATTTGCCACAACATCGGAGACGATCCCAGACGCCCCCTGCGCTGTCTGCAAAATGAGTGACAGACATCAGGGAGGAAGAGTTGTAGGGGACAGAGGAAGCTGTGAAGAGGCACCAAGACTTTCAGCTTTACCCCCCAAAAGTTTGAGCACCTTTTGGATGGATAACATGTGTATCCTCAATACTCCAGAATCTCCTTCTCTCTTCCCATCACGAGTAAATAGCTAACTTAGACCCAGCCCTTCTTATATCCTGAACCAACCTTATTAGTCCTTGATTATAATGTCACAGGCCTGCGGTTGCAAATCTTGGAAAAAGCACCAGCTATACTCCAAAGTCTGCTATCTAGTGTCAGATGGAGCTGTCTGAATACTTAGCACAGAAACTAATTGACAATCACGTATCTTACTCCTTAAAGAACAGTCTAGCTGGGAAATTAAGAGGAGATCGCTTAGCTAATTTTCTCATTAACTGAATGGTAAATAAAAAATATATATACTTTTCTTAAGTCCTTTAATCTTTATCTTCTTCTTAGTTTTTCTACAACGTATTGGTTCACCATTAACAGTAGTCAGTATAACCAACACAACATACTGTTTCTTGGGTTGAAGATCCAGGTGTTATTTTAATATCATGCCATCAGTCTGGACATCAGGGATGATTATATGGAAATTTACTCCTATTTGGAAGTTCGAAAAACTGAACTGAACATGCTGAGCCCAGGATGAAGTGTGAGAGTTAATTTTAAATAAATAATTTGCTTCCAATTAAAAAAAATCCACTTGCTTCTTCACTAAGGTAAAGCACACAGGCATGATAAAAAAAAATTTACCCTCAGATTAGAAGCCTTTTGGGTTTGAGATTCAGTAACACACAGTGTCTGCTTGCCCAGATGATGCTGGCGCAGGGGGCGGGAGGCTCAAGGAAGACTTAGATAAAATTAAGACAGAGGAAGGAGAGACTGGAGGAGAGAAAAGCGTATGAGAGAGGAGGCCAACACGGGGAGCGGGGAGGGGGCTGGAAGGATAAAAAGACAGCGAGGAGTTGCCAGAAGTCAGCCAAGTACAATTCTGTTGTTTTTTTTTTAATCTTCAAACCAATCCAAGGATGCATGTCCTAACTCTAAGCAGTCGGTTCTTACTGATTCCGATACGCATGTAAAAGGGCCAAGACGAGATGAGAAAGTCCTAAGAAGAGTTACGGTGCAGGGCTCTGCTCAGCTCCTGTTTAACAGCCCACGATACTGACGAAGGGAGGCTCTCGGCCACCTGTCTCATGAGGGTCACGGGGCTACACGATGGCAATGGGGAGAGTTAATTCAGAGGTTAAGACAGGAGCAAACTCTCCAATTATGTGAACAAAATAAGATCCTGTTTCCAGAAGAAAAGGATACGCTCAGCAACCACTGAAGCCTGAGTACCTTTTGTTCCAAAGTCATAACGCCTTGATGTTCCCCATATTCTATTACCGATTTTCATTTGAATAACCCAGGTCATTGGAATATGTCCATCCACCACAGACCAGGCCAAAAACTCTGAAGACAGAGCCTGTTGTCCCTAAATCCTGAATACCAAAATAGCCACCATCTTTGGCTGACAGTTCACCTTTCTGTGACTTCAAGGTTGGCCCCTACACTCCGTGACAATGCTGGGATTTAAGAAGAGGTCATGAGTTTAATGAAATGACAGCTGAAAATCATTTTAAGTTAGACAGCCAATCAGACAAAAGCCCACTGTTGTTAGATTTCAGTGGACTTCGTTGCAGCAGTCACAATACATCAATCAAGAAGTAAAACGCGGCAAGTTAACAGCCTACCTATTCCCGAGTTGGCACCAGTGACCACGACCACCTTGCCGGTGAAATCCCGGCCCTGGAGGATCTCCATGGCGGTGGTGCTGCCATCGTATCTCTGCCGGGTGGGCGGCTTGGTCGGGTTGTCATCCACAGTGAACGCCAGTCTTGGATCCAGGTAGGTAGTCCTTTTATTTATATGGCTGCATGAAAGAGGGGAAAAAAGTGAGCACAGGCATCTTTAACTATCACCTTAGAGTGTCTCATGTACCAAAAGGCTTACTCTTAAGCCTGAAAGAACGGGGGCCCATTTAATCTACACCTCTGGACTCCAGAAGGATTACACTCCCACCTGGAAGGACAGTCACTGGATCTTTTCCATCAGACCTGCCTGTAAAACTCTCTGCAACAGGCCAGGCGTGGTGGCTTACACCTGTAATCTTAGCACTCTGGGAGGCCGAGGCAGGTGGATTGCTTGAGCGCACAAGTTCGAGACTAGCCTGAGCAAAAGCAAGACCTCCATCTCTACTAAAAATAGAAAAAGTGAGGCAAGAGGATCCCTTAAGCCTGCCTTGGAGGTTGCTGTGAGCTATGATGCCACGGTACTCCACCCAGGAAGACAGTCTGAGACTCAGGCTATCTCAAAATAAATAAATAAATAAATAAATTGCTGTAACACACAGTAACTATTGCCTTGTATCCTTAGATCTCATAAAAAGGCTTCTTGAAGAGGTTTTTATTTAATTCGTGTCAATGTGGCTGTAAGATCAGTCACTCTTTTCCGTAGATTTCAGTTAAATCTCTTAGCCCTGTACTAGGATCTAAAGATTGGCAGAGAAGTAGGAAACGCAAAATGATAAAAGTTTTAATAGTAAACACAAAACTAGCCAACCAATAAAATTCTAATGATTTTTAGTTTTTTTTTTTTTTTTTTTTTGCAGTTTTTGGCCGGGGCTGTGTTTGAACCCGTACTCTGGCATATGGGGCTGGCGCCCTACTCACTGAGCCACAGGTGCCTCTGATGATTTTGACTTTAATGTTGTACTCATAATTCCTCATAGTACCCTAACTGGATTTGGAGTTCATCTAAATCTTGTAGAAACAATATTAAAACATATTGGCACAGGTGGATTTAAAGATGACTCTTTAAGATAATTTATTTTTTACATTTTAAATTACTCTCGGAATTTAAGATAAAGACCTCAAAATATTTTTAAAAACTATTAATAACCCTCCAGAAACAGATGAGATTTTGTACTTTTTTAATTTCAGGTTGATGTGAGGGTGCAAACAACTAGGTTACAGTATTTGCATACATTAGGGAGGATCCCTCTTGAAGTTATGTCCTGTACCCAGCTGGAGAACCCTAAAACATATTCTATGGCCCTTTCCAAATAAAAGTTGGCAGCCCTTGCTCTGGAGTAGAGAGATGGCTCTCAAACGAATCTCCTGGAGAGCTTGGGGCCTAAGAATGTAAATTTCTTTTCTTTTTTCTTTTTTTTCTGACATAGAGTACCTGTTGTCCAAGTTAGAATTACACCCTTACACGTTACGCCCATGAGATTTCATAATTTTAAAGGTATTCATAATATGTGTACAAAATTATATAGTTGAAGATCTATACTCATCACCCAATAAATACTAAGACCCAAGAATAATCTAACCTTTATGTCATTACCTCCATTGTTATACACCAGCGGTTCTCAACCTGTGGGTCACAACCCCTTTTTAACAATGAAAATACATTGTAGCATTAGGAAGGTTGAGAACCACTGTTATACACCAACAGAGCAGTGCTGCACTGAAGCCCGCTCATAAGAGCCAAATGCGCCTATCTCTTCCCAGCTCCTCCATGACTTCAGCTTGGTGGCTTGAAATCGGCTATGGTGAGAGTATTTACATCACAGAACCAAATATAGGCTTTCTTCCCCTAAAGAGCTGCCAGTAAACATTTACCAGCACACCATTACAACAGGATCAGAGAAGTGAGGTGACAACAGGGGCATCAAGCTGGCCTCCAAAGACCCTGCTTATAATCTGGCCCACTGACTGCTTTTACAAATAAAGTTTTATTGGAACACAGCAACATCCATCATTAATATTCTGTGTACAGCTGCTGAAGCACCACACTGGCAGAGTTGAATGAGTGCAACAGAAAGCACAGCTGGAGAAGCCTAAAACATATTCTCTGGCCCTTTCCAAATAAAAGTTGGCAGCCCTTGCTCTGGAGTAGAGAGATGGCTCTCAAACGAATCTCCTAGAGAGCTTGGGGCCTAAGAATGTTCTTAACTTTCTTTTTTTGACATAGAGTATCTGTTGTCCAAGTTAGAATGGTATCATCATGGCTCACTGCAAACTCCTATGCTCAAGCAATCTTCCTGCCTGAGCCTACCAAACAGCAGGGCCTATAGACACATGTCACCACACAAGCTAATTTTTCCTATTTTTAATAGAGAAAGTGTCTTGCATTTACTCAGGCTGGTCTCCAGATCCTGAGCTCAAGGGATCCTCCTGCCTAGGCCTCTTAGAGTTCCAGGATTACAGGTGTGAGCCACTGTGCCTGGCCCAGGATGTTTATTTCTAATAAATTCCCAAGTGAAGCTGATGCTGCTGGTCTGGGAGCCATACTTGGAATCCACTGCTCCAGGATGATGACAATTAACACCTGTTTTAGAGGAAGAACCAGCCAGGCATGAACCCAAAGGCAAAGCCTGCAAGGGAAAAAGGGATGTGACCATAGACGAATGTAAGGAACTCTAAGGTTTTTTAAATCAACTATAATTCTTAAAAACTGTTTTGCAAATCAGGGAGAAAAAGGCCTTTTACAAACTAACAGGCAACAACCTATACAGCTGCCACACAGCCAGGTCCTCCTGGGGCTGCCCCGGAGGCCTGGGACACTCTTCTTAGGCAAGCCCCAGCCCATTTGCCCCCGTATTACACATGCACCCACAGTTTGCTGTGTTTGTTCAAAAACCACCTGTGCCATTTGAACTTGTTAACTGCAACTGTTATTTAATGAACTATTAGTACATGAACTGATAGCATGTGAGGTGAAAATAAAGCATCACTGTATCTTTGAACGTTTGCTAAAGGTTTTATAAGCCTCAAAGAAAAGTAACTAGAAAAAAAAAGTTTAGGTTCACTCAAGCACAGTGAAAATGATGGAAAAACACTGTAAGACTCCCAAGTGATGCGGCATTCAGATTTTTTTGAAAATGTAAGTTTTTGCTGAATGCTAAGGAAAGTGAAAGTAGAAATGGCAGGTGCTTTGTTGCGGGTGTGCTGGGACAGACTCACCCAGAAAGCAGGCCTGGCCCAACCCCGGGAAGCTTGGGATGCACGCGAACCAAATGTTAAAATGTTCACATTGCGTATGTAACATCTTAAGAAAAATAATGCCTGCTTACATCAACTCATGTTACCTGATCAGTCCTAATCCCTTTAAACGTGCAATCTTCTGATGTACACGTGGGTAACTGTGAAACCTTCTTGACTACGTGGCCGAGTGTGCAAACCCTGGTGCAGGTGTGAGGCTCAAATCCTGGCTCCACCGCTCGCTTGCTGTGCGAACCTTAACAAGTCACTCGCTGTCTGTGCCATCAGCAGGGAGCCAGAGGTACTAACAGCGACACCTCTCGGGGCATCGTGGAGATGGAAAGCGCTAACACTACAGATAGAAAGCGATTAGAATCCCGCCTGGCCCGTGCTATGTGCTGGGCAGGTGGTTACTGCTGCTATTTAACACGGGAATTTATTCTAGAGGCAGAATCAGACAGGTGAAAAGGTTTTACAGATAAAGATGCTCAAAGCTTTATTTATAATTATAGATTCCCTGATAATAAGAATTTAACATCAATGCCCAATAGGCAATTTAATAAATTACAGAGTATCTGCAAAATAATACTCTGCAGCAAGATTTTCAACCTGTGCATCATGGCACACTGGTTGCCATGAAAGGATCTTAGGTATGCCATGAAAATTTTTTTAAATCATTAATTAAATTATTTTCAAAAGAAATTCAAAGCACAGTAAGTATATTCTTTTTCTTACTCTTTTCTTTTTTAACAACATAATTTAAGCGTGCCGAGGAAGTTTAACTATGGGTTCAAGTGCTCCATGAGACACCAAGTACCACCTTTAAAAACATATAAGGATATGAGAACACGGTTGTATTATGTGGAAAAGTCAGGTTACTGAACAGTTCACAAGGCATGTCCTGCTTTTTTAATAAAAAGCATGTGCACAGGAAACAGAATAAACCCCCAAATTATTAAAAGTAGTTATTTCTGCTAACAAGATTACAGGTATATACGACTTTACCTTTTTCTACAATGTTTATTACTTTTGTAATGAAAAAAAATTCTATTAAAAAGACGGATGAGGGTAGTTTCTACGCAGACACTTACTCAACAAAAAACACTCGTCCGTTCTCATCGGTTTCTTGTTCCCATCCGTATGGCAAATCTGAAACACAAGAGAGACTGACAGGGCACCATGTGCCAGGGTGAAGCCCCACCCCTGGTCGGGAGGAGGGGCCACGCGGCCTCCCAACCAACAGTTATCCCCTCAGCGGCCAATGGTCGCATGCTCCAATTGTGACAGATACAGGCCCGTTACCCCAAGTGGACTCCACATTTCGGCCTGTTGCTCTAAAGAAAATCTACTTTACCCTTAACCACTGTATGACCCTCACTGCTGACTCTAGTCGATGTGAATTCTCCCTTGAGTGAGCTCCTGGGACACGTCCATACATACAGGAGGTACCCAACATCGTTGGCACGCTGACCTCAGAGGCCTCAGACAATATTATAGAGCACTTCCATTGTTATTTTTTCATGAGTACATGTTGTCCCTTCCACTGGACCCTGACTTCTTAAGGGCAGGGACCTTCTGATACTTGTATTCTAAGGATCATACACTCGCTCAGAAGCACTAGCAGTCGGGCAATCTTTATGAACTCCAGCAAACGAGGATGGACTTGATTGCATCGTATAAACCAAGAACCATTTTAGAAATGGCGCAGATACAGGAAAGCCTAATAAAATGTACATCAAAGGCCCTGATTATTTTGATACTTTTTTTCTTGAAGGCCAGTAAGAAACCATTCTCACTCCACCCCACCATCTCATCACCTTCCTGGGTCATATCCCAGAAGCTCCTTAGCCTAACAGTCCAGATCCTGGACGGGTTCTCGGTCCCACAGCCCTCCCCGAAGACACGGTACCTGTCACCTCCCTGCCTGTGACATTTCCTCGATCTAAATCATGCTCCAAACACAAGATGCGTTGCTTTATGATAACGCCATACAAACCTCCTGCCACCCGTTTTCTTTTTCCTGTTTTCGGATGTTCCCATTGAGTCTTCTCCTCAGCGTGACTGTTAAAATAAAAAACAACACCACAGTAAGTAAATACTAACACTGCTAAAGGGTAATCAATTACGGTGGCGCCTGTGGCTCAAAGGAGTAGGGCGCCAGCCCCATATGCCAGAGGTGGCGGGTTCAAATCCAGCCCCAGCCAAAAAAATAAAAATAAAAAAAAGAATAATCAATTATATTTAATTTTTTCTCTCCCAGATAAAACTGTCTCTCAAGAGTAGTAAAAACAAGTATGCAAGAAAGGAAATATTCAGAACATCAATTTGACTGTTTGCAGCAGGTCAAATTCCCCTGGTGAGAAGCAACAGCAACCCCGTGGAAGCTTCCCAACATCCTGGCTTTGTAAGCTGGGTGTAGAGGGGGTGGGGAGAGAGAGAAGGATGACAAGGGGGACCCAGACTATGCGGTCAACCTTAGGAAGCTGGCTAAATCACTCAATATACCTAGAGACGCATTTTTTATTTGCTTTAGTTTTATTCTAGGAAACAGTGATAAAATTCATAATGTCTAATTTGTAAGGTTGATATTCAAATATAATTTAGGTAACATAATCTTCTTAAAAAGAATTGTTTAAAGAAAAGGGGTCTTGCTATGTTGCACAGGCCGGCCTCGAACCCCTGGGCTTAAATGATCCTCCTGCCTCAAGCTCCCAAGTAGCTGACCACAGGCATGCACCTCCAAGCTTGGGGGTGCATGTTTGTTCTTTCCACAGAGGTATCTTCAACGTGTTTCAGTTCAGCACTGATTCCTAAGATAGCAAGCAGAAAGCCAGCCCCATAGGTCATCTAGCTGATCACCTTTGGTCAAGTCACTCCACCTCTTGGCCTTCATTTCCTCATCTGCAAAATTCAGAGTGCGGATCTCGAGGGCTGCTATGAGGGCACTGAATATAAAAGCCTTCACATAGTACATGGCACATAGAAAGCCCTGCAAAATGCATGCTATTACTGCGTGTTTTGCAAAAATCATTTATATAAACTAGTCTGATTTCTGTGTCAAACTTGGTGTTTTATCTAAGGACAATCCCCAAAGTTGTAATAAACTACTGGGTCAATAGAAACATCTATCATTGGATGATAAGGTATCCAGGAAAACAGACAATCAACCAATCAGGAAAAGAGCCAGATGTGCAGGAGGCATTCATTGAGTAGTTTGTTGTTTTTGCTTTGTTTTCTTTCTCAAAGGGTAGTTTGGATTTCCTAAAAGTTCACATATTCATGTCAAAATAGAAAGTAGTATTATTTAATGTAGAAGATAAGATTTGAATATTCCTTTAAAGAAATACAGAGAACATGAATTATCTATAAAATTGTGCAAGGTTAAAGGCCAAGCACAGGGGCTCATGCCTGTAATCCTCACACTCTGAGAGGCCAAGGCAAGTAGATCACCTGAGCTCTGAGACCAGCCTGAGCAAAAGCAAGACCCTATCTCTACTAAAAATAGGAAAAATAGCCAGGCAGAGGCGGGGGATGCCTGGAGTCCCAGCTACTCAGGAGTCTGAGGCAAGAGGATCTCTTGAGCCCAAGAGTTTGAGGTTGTTGTGAGCTATAACATCAGGGCACTCTACCAAGGGCGACAAAGTGAGACTGTCTCAAAAAAAAAAAAAAAAATTGCAGGCCACAATTAAAGTCTCTTTGTGAACTGCTGGCTTTCGGTGTGTTTATACAGGCTCTTAAGGGCTGGGCCTCTGCCATTGATCAGGGATGCTGGACTCAGGCAGGACACTTGAGCTGCCTTCAGCCAGCCCATCTCCCTGGTGCTAAGTCAGCTCACAGAGCTGCCGGAAAGGTGAGACATCGACACCTATCACAACCTAGAGAACCATTGAATCCTTGTACCAGCTTCAGTATCAGCAGCAAAGACAAACTCCCACTCTGCCTATCAACCACCATCAGACACTTGCAAAAGGGAAGCTCTGGTTCCCTAGGAAGGACGACCCACCCTTCACTGACACGAGGGGAAAGTCAGCATCCCAACTCCTGCTCAACTCGTAGACCAAGGGGACAGCAAGCAGAAGAGCAAGCTTTGACATAACCCACGATCTTCCTGCTCCCTGCTGGGCCACGGGTGGTGCTCCTTCAAGAAAGGAAAGACACTTTGCCTGGCCTGACACCTGAAGTCCCAACAGTCTTCATCTCCCAGGCACAAGGCAGATGAACTTGAAGCATAAGCCCATAAAAATCTGCCCTCAAGAATCCATGAAGGGACCCTTACAAGTGGAACAGCAAGCCTTAGTGGCAGGGAGGCTGGCAGTAAAGAGCATCCAGACCCTCGGTAGGCCAGCCTGGGCCCTCGGACACCCAGCCCCGAGCCTGGCCCACTGTAGGTGCATATATATAAATACGCACGATAAACCACACTTTCCAAGGGAGCTATAACATGCAGAGCATTTATTTTACCCTATCACAAAAGGTATTTATTTATTTGTATTTATTTGGTTGAGATAGAGTCTCACTCTGTCATCCTGGGTAGAGTGCTGTGCTGTCATAGCTCACAGCAACCTCAAACTCATGGGCTCAAAGTGCACCTCCTGGTCAGCCTCCCAAGTAGGTGGGATGATAGGCACCTGCCGTTATGCCTGGCTAGGTATTTATTTTTGGTAGAGACAGGGTTTTGCTCTTGCTCAGGCTGGTCTCAAAGTCCTGAGCTCAGGTGATCCACCTGCCTGGGCCTCCCCAAGTACTAGGATTACAGGTATAAGCCGCCGAACCCAGCCTATCACAAAAGACATTTAAAAACAAAAACCACCCCTCTCAACCTACATTCTTGACTTCGAAAGCACATGCCTAAACTGGAGTTTCTCACATTCATCTGGGGCCTGGGTAACTCTTTGCTGTCCTGTGTGTGCCTGGCCCTACCCGCTAGGTACCCGATACACCGCTCCCCACAGCTGACCACAGAAAGCATCTCCAAAGCCTGGGGGTCCACACAGGAATGCTAGAGTCCAGGAGTCCAATGCCCATCTCTTTAAAAAAGAAAGCATCTCCAGACACTGCCAACTGCCCCCCAACACAACACAGTTGTCCCTGGGGAAGAACCCAGACCTAAGTGAAGAGGGAGTGATTTAGTCGTGAGGATTCCAGAACCCAACTGCCCGAGTTTTCTGTTTCTCCCACTCACCATCTGCCCTAGGAGAAGCTGTTAAGCCTATTCCTCAGTTCCCTCATCATTAAGCGGGGGACAATAATGGCACCTGCTTGAGGGGGTTACAGAGGACTGAGTTAACATGGGAAGAACTGAGGACTGTGTCTTCCCATAGAAAGTGTTATTTTATGCCAAGGTGGGTGGATTGCCTAAAAAGGACTCTGCAAGAAGTGCTTGGGGTTCTCCCTGCACCTAGGGGAAGCCTACCTTTTGCAGCTTATATTCTTGATCCGTGTCTCACATGATCATCTATGTGGTTGCAACATAGGAGTTCAAGATCAACCTGAGCAAAAGCAAGACCTTGTCTAAAAATAGCCGGGCGTTGTGGTAGGCCCCTGTAGCCCCAGCTACCCAGGAGATGGAGGCAAGAGACTCACTTGAGCCCAAGTTGGAGGCTGCTGTGAGCTCTGACGCCACGGCGTCTACCCAAGGCGATGGTTTGAGACTCTGTCTCAAAAAAAAAGTATTATTTTAAATAAATACTTACATGTAAAAATTAATTAAAAGATATTCTTTTCAATTATAACCTTGAGGGGAAAACTATGACACATTTCCCCAAAGTGTTACCTTATTCTCCCTTAAATAAAAGCCCTCTTTTTTTCTTTTCAATAAGCTTGTCATCTAAAGAGATAATTAACAGTACTCTTACCTTGAACCAGAGGGATCATAACAAAGTTTACACGTTACATCAGTGATTTTCAACTGCTGGGCCATGAGAGGAACTTAGGTGTGCCTCAAAAATTTGTAAAGATCATTAATTAAATAATTTGGGAAAGAAGTTCAAGGCATAGTAAGTATATGCTTTCTTTGGCTTTGTTTTTGGTTCAACATAATTTAAGTGTGTCACAGAATTGAACTATTCCAGTGTGCCATGAGATAAAAAAAAGGTTGAAAAACTCTGCATTACATCTTCCAAAGTTGTTCTGTCTTAAAGCACAGTTGAAGTTACCAGGGAGTTCTGAAGCCCACTGTGAGGACAGCCAGCTCTGTGGTCAAGGAATCTTCTCCCGACAAGGCAAGACCGGCCATCCCTCCGGCTTCCCAAGAAAAGGGGGACAGGAGAGAATGACCCAGGAAGAACTTGTCTCTCTGACCCGATCTCCCAGGTAGGGTCTGCTCTGCGACTACTGGCAAAGTGGGCAGGAGAAAGGCCACCAGCTCTCTCCACCTGTGGGTCTGTCCTTGGTGGTGGGACATCCTTAGACCCTCCCACCCACATCTGCCTCCTAGGGCCCTGAAACAGATGTGCCTATGAGGGCACTGTGGGGCCAACAGCCTCCACAGAGACCGGGCTTAGGTTCTGAATCCACAAGACTCAACTTGGCCATGGCCTGCCTCTTTGCAAGGAAGACCACTGAGAGGGAAGAACACCTCAAAGAGAAGTCTCCTGAGAACCTGTTAGCAAAGTTTCCCCAACCCCAAGAGGATGACAAGTGTGGCTTCCAGAGTTAGGAGAGAAAAGAAGGGCCAGGACACTGACTGGTCAAGAGAGATCAAGGGACCCAGGGTTAGGACAGGTCAGAGGCATCCTTCAGCCCCAACGACCAACAGGGCTGGAGAGGGGTCAGGAGAGATATGCCCTGGATCCAAGTAAATGGTGGGGTCGGAGAGGCTGGTGTGAGACCTGAGTGAGACTGGGCAAGGTTTCAGACACCATGTATGCACCAGGGTCCCCTGGCCATGGCCACCCAGGAAGGAAGCAGATGAGAAAAGCTCAGCAATGCAAGGCCAGGGCACCTTCAGGCACTGGTGCAGGTCCCAGAGTAGGCCTGGGGGTGATGGGCCAGGCAGGGAGCTGGGATGGGCAGACAGGGAGTGCAGAAAGCCAAGCAGTGGGACCTGCAGCTGACCTGCACCAGATGAGTTAATTTACTCATTCTGCACGGATTTACTGGACAGCTTGTGGGTGCTAAACAGAAGGGCTACCAGTTAAATACGCTGCCCTCACATAGTTTACAATCTGGGGAAGGAAGACAGAAGAAAGAAGAATATTGACAAGATTCCTACATCACCAAGTTCCAAGAAGCAGGTAGCAAGTTCCTGCTACCAGGGGTGAGGTACCCACAACCAGGGGAGGTCTGCTGGGCAGGGACAGCTCAGCTCAGCTCTGATGGGAAGGAGCCCTTCAGGAACAGGTCTCCAGGCAACAGGGACAACAGGTGGCAGCTCAGCAGCTGGCCTGGACCCCTGCAACAGCCTGCTGCTCCCACTGTCCCTGTGTTTCTCCAGAGCCAGACATCCTTTCTAAAGACACAAACCCAGTGCTACTCCTTGGCTGGAAACTTTCAGGGGACTCTCTATGGGCAGGCCCCCACTCCTTTGAAAGGCACAAAAGGGCCTCCATGAACTGGGTCCTTCCCTCACCTGAGGCCCACACAGACCACAGGTCCCTGGACAGGACAGGCCCCGGGTCTCTACTGTCACTGTTCCCTCAATGTGGGCTTCACTCCTGCCCCACCTCTCTTCTTGTGTTCTGGACACAGCTGAGGTTCACTCCCCCAGGTCACCTCCCAAATCACACCCTACCTACCCACATGTACCTCATGCCAGATTATCTTATTAAGTGCTGCTCTGTCTCGGGATTACCAGTGCCCAGCAAAGGGCCTGACATATCTGTGTGTCTTGAATGAATTCAATTTTTATTTTTCTATTTTTCTTTCTACCCCCAGTGATTCTCAACCACCCCCAGTAGACGACAGTCCCACAGGAAGATTTTACAATTTACCAATAGGGAGCAGCAGAGGGTCCAAATCAATTAAATCAAAATCTCTGAAGTGAGACCCAAGAAAAACTGGTTTTAAAGTTTTCCGGTTATTGAAAATCACTGATTGATGACCAAGTTCCTCAAAGCCAGGGAGATAATCCACTTCACCCAGAAAGCTTAAAAAATACTGATTTCCCCAAGTTGAGAGTTTGCTGAAATATGTTCTCTATGGAGATCCAAAATCTATATTTAACACATCTTCCCAGGTGATCTTAAGGTGCTGATCTAAGGGGCATTGTCATCGCTAAAGAGCCACAAGAATAAAAGTTACTGAACACAGTATCAGAGCCTGTGCAAAGCGCTTAATGCACAGCGACTGAACTAACTCATATCAACCCATTTTACAGATGAGAAAATTGAGATTAGATGTCCTTTCAATGGCCCAAGTTCACACAGTGATGGAGTAAAGCTCCTTCATGTTTCTAAAACTTTCTCAGAAGGCAGTGAAGCTATCTAGGATAGTTGTTTAAAAAAATGCACACTCCTAGACCCCCAACCCAGATCCTCCAGGAGGGAGCTGGACACCTGCGCTTTATTTTCAAAATAATTTTTTTATTTCAGATTAATATGAGGATACAAACGATTAGGTTACAATGTTTGCGTTTGTCAGGTAAGATCCTTGGTGCAGTTGTGCCCCTCTAACCAGATTAACTAGAAATAGAAAAGTAAGATCCCTAATAACCTCCATCGGACATGAAAAAGGGGAAATAACGGATGCCACTGAGATGCAAGAGATCATCTCTGATAACTACAGACAACACCTGCAGTTTTTAAATTTTCGTTATCTTTTTTGCGGGAGAAGGGGTTGGACTGGTTTGCCATCGCTGCACGCGTAGTGCCGCCTCCTGAACAGCAGAGAGCGCGCCTGGACGCCGCCCGGTGACCCCTGCACCACAAAGGGGGACGGCCCCTGGGGGCAGCAGGAACGACCCTCGCGCCGTCCACCTGGAACTCTTTATCAATCACGTCCACTTCGCGCCGCTCTCGCCAGGCTGCAGCGCGGGCCCGCGCGCCCCCTCCCCGCGCAGGAGGCGCTTGAGGGCAGCGCAGAGTCCCAGGTGTGTCCCAGGCCCGGCGGGGCGGCCCCCTTACTTGGCATAGTAAACCCAGCCGTCCTTGGTGGTTCTCTCCTCCCAGCCTGGGGGCAGCTCGTCCTCACTGTCCGTGTCGTCCAAGCCAGCGTAGCGAAGGGCTGCCATGGCAGTCACGGAAGACGTTCAGCCGCCCGGTCGCCCGCTGCCGAGTCTCCTCTGCCAGGAACGAACTCCCGCTTTAACCCAGTGCCGCCCGCCCCTGGGGGCCCGACCGCTCGCGCCTGCGCTCTTCGCCGTTCAGCCGCCTGCGCAGCTGCGATCCAGTCTCCGGTATTTTGCAGCTACCAGCGAAAAAGGGGCGTGGCCTGAAGGCAAAGAAGGTGAAAACGCAGAGGAGCTGGCGCCACCGTTCAGGCTGGACGTCAAACCCGGAGAACGCTTTAGCACCCGGGAGATGGAGCGGGGCTTCGGCCCCCACGGGCCGCGGGGAAGGGGCGTGCGCCTTTCGTCACGGTCCAGGACTCCGCCCGTTGCTGGGCGACCTGCAATCACTTCCGCGTTGTTCTGGCCAATCCAGCAGGGGCTCCGGCAATTGAGCATCCTGGGAAATGTAGTCCAGGCCCTGCTGGCACAGCCGGGGAGGCTTCCCATGTCCGTGGCGCAGGATGCCACCTCTTCTTGCTTTGGGGGCCTTGTGGAGAGTTAATGTCCCTGATCAAAAAACCTTCCAGAGTTTGCCATCGCTCGGGCTGATTCACAAACTTTGTTGTACATGTAAGCACAATGTTCTATAACCTGGAGAACTTACTTAAAAATGGAAATGTCCATACCTCCTGGGTTCACAATCTTGGAAAAGTCTTCCCGCCCATGTTTCCCACATACCCAACACGTCTGTGATGTGGGCACAACCCAGATAGGGTTGTCACAGAAGCAGAGCCAGGGAATTCCTGGCAGTTGAGACCTCATTGCTGCATTACAATTTTTTTTTAATTAAATCATAGCTGTGTACATCAATGCAATCACGGGTACAATGTGAAAATACAATCATATACAATCTGAAATAGTTTGATCACACTGGTTAACATAGCCTTCATGGCATTTTCTAAGTTATTGTGTTAAGACGTTTATATTCTACATTTAGAAAGGTTCCCCTGTCTCCTGCTGCATTACAATGATTTACTCACCTGTGTAGTCAAGACTGCACTGACAAAGCACCACTTTTAATGCTTCTTTCTGTCACCAGCACTTGGTAAAATGCTTAGATCTACACGTTTATCAAATGAAAGGAACACATGTAATTCCTTAGGTTTGGTTCTCTGTGAATCAGTCTAATTGAAAAAAAAATTTCCCTATTCACCAGGTAGACTGTTTCAAGTCCCCTCGAAGCACCGGCAAGCATCCTATAAACATCTGTTGTAACTGTTGCCACCCGTAAGAAAAACACAGACCCCACTTTAGGCTCCAATTAAATGATGATTTATTACACCTGCACAGGCGAGTGACT
Organism: Arctocebus calabarensis; assembly: GCA_963573935.1. Taxonomy (NCBI): domain Eukaryota; kingdom Metazoa; phylum Chordata; class Mammalia; order Primates; family Lorisidae; genus Arctocebus; species Arctocebus calabarensis. The sequence goes on from CAUYON010099480.1 coordinate 16,837, forward strand.
GCCCCAAAGGGAAAACGGTGGTCCAGAAAGGCACAGGCTGATTTTTATACCCTTTTTGTGCTGATGTAGCAAAGCAAGCATGTGCAAAAGTGGAACATGGCCGGTTATAGGGCAGGGTTACTGTCTGGTAGTTGGCTCAGGGGGTTGCTGCATGGCAGCTCAGGGGGTTTGCTGCATGGCGGTTGGCACAGGGACAGCTTGGGAAACTCTGCTTGAGTGAGTCTTCACCATTGTTCTACTCTATGGCTAGGAGTCTTTGGGAAGTCAGAGAACTTCCTCATTCTGAAACCTGTTCTCAGAATTAACCCAAGTGGGGTTGGGGGCATGCTGGGTACCAAGGCTGAGACAGGCTGAGACAGACTCGGGTCTTTTGGGGGGCTGTTGGCTTGTAAGATTCCCCACTGGTCTTTTTGCAAATTAAATCCTTGATTCATCTGAGTTATTGGAGAGGTGCTGATAGTGGGTATGTAATATTATTAGTTTTTCTCATTCAGGCTGGCCAGGGAACTTCTATTTTTCAGGCTCAGGTGAGCTCAGACATTACACTCTTATTTTCAGGTGCAAACTTTCTGAGTTCTAGCAAGGTCATGAACAGAGCAGTTCCAAACGTTTTGGATGGCTCTACCCTGACTAAGGAGCACACATCCTAATCCCCTTCCCAGACAAAAATTGCAGCAAAGACTTAATGATCTTGTTAAAGGTGAGGGACTGCCTTCATGCATTTGCTACAACATCTCTTCAGTTTGTAAAAATATTTTTTTATTTACCAAGTCCTGGCCAAAATATTTTTCAGGGCCAATTATTTACTCTTAGAAAAAGGAAACCTTTGACTTGGGCCTCCTCCCCCTTTCCAGAGGCTGTTTACCTTAGAGACTTGTTGCTTACATGGATACAGCCCTATTCATTATGAGATTTGCTCTCTTTCCCCCAGATTTTCAAGGGTCATCTGGAGCTCACTGGACTGTCTGAATTGCAACACTTTCTAAGGCCTGGCCCCTCTGCCAATAGCTCTGTCACTCTCCACTCCCTCTGCGCGTTTCTCGGTTTAACAAAATGTTATTTTATTACTGATCTGTGGCCTGCTGGCTTAATCTTTAAATGTTGGAGACCAAACACTCACTGAAGAAATTCTAGTAACAAAACTACAATAATATTTTTTCTACTGTCTTTTCATTTTTTCCCAAGTTCTACATGGCCACGTGGCTGCTACTTAAAGACAGACAGAAAATCAAAGAAGGTGGAAAACCTGGAGCTTTCAGTTTTTCTAGGGGACAAAGTTGGAGCAAGGAAGAAGGGCACATTCACACATTTGTTTCACCCCATGGTGGGGGCAAAACCCCAGCTATTTTAGCTCGTCTCAGTCATTCTTTAAGCATTCACACACATACAGTTCAAACCCATTTTTTAACCAAGGCAACCTGGATTTCCCACTCAAGCTGTTACTTAGCCATAGGAGGCAAACCAACCCTCCCCAAGAACCTGTGAAGGGAGTTCTAACTTCACCCTCAGAGTTCTCTCTCAGTCATACCACACCCATACTACACTCCCACACACTTTTTAACAGACCTGCTGGTGATCTAATGTCCAAGGAGTTGGTCAGGCTCCCTCTTCCACTGAAACTGTAGTGGGATCCTCAGATTGATCATACCTTGCCTTAATTTGGGGTTTTAATATCAGCTTATTTCTGCAGGTGCCAATATTAATTACTTTTTAGCACTGGGGTCTTAGGGACTGTGACTCTTCTTGGGTTCTCTACTCAGGCCTTAATAGTGCCGTGGTGGTGGGCTAATATACATATGAGTTTTTACTTTTCCTGTGACATTTTCTCCTTTTTTCCCAAAGTCCAAAAGTCCAATTAAGACAAGTCCCTCAATGAGTTTCCTCAGGCTTCAGCTGTGCGTTGACCAGCCAGCTTCCAGTATGTGGCTGAAGCAGGGCATGTTGACTGTCTTCAAAGTTACCTTTACTTCCTAAGGGGCAGTGAAGTCTTACTCAGCCTGCTATGATGACTCCAGGTGAGGAGTCCTTTCACTTTCACTGCTATACGTGTGGTCAGGATTATGGTGGAAATTCTTTCTACCTTGGTTTCAGGAGGACCAGTTTCTGATTCTAGACCCAGATTTGCTCTTGGATCTTCCAGAGAGAAAGGATGCACTGATACAAAAGACTAAACAGAACACAATTAAATACTTCAGTGGAGATTTTCTTTTCTAGGGTTTTTGTTTAAGGCCTGTATCTACTTTTTAATTTTTCTATATAGACCCAGTAGATAACATTTAATATTGCACAAATTTTCCAGTATAGTTAACAGGCGATTCCTGTTGAGTCTTAAAGCTTCAAAGAAATATAACCACTGTACATAATTTTATACTCTTTGACCAGTCTCTTAATTCCATTTAACAGATTAGTTTAGTAAAACAGTTATGTCTCATTTTATGAGTGTACATTGTAGAGAAGGCTGAGATTTAATACAGGTGGGTCACAGCCTCCTTTCTTTTTGAACCATTTTTCTTTCTCTCCAATTGCTCTCTTTATAAAACATAGGAAAACTAACTTAGTTGTCAAAATAAACTCTACCTTCGGTATACTGGGTCTGATTATTTGCACAAAGTGCAGTAAGAATAATTAATTATTAGCCATCTAGTTTCTTTCCTTTAAAATTGGCTTTGCTAGAAATTTTTATAAGGAATCTCAGGCTGGACTTCCTTGAAAGCCTTTTATGAGCCCAGGTTTCATTTGTGCCATTAGATACCTGTTTGCATTGGGTAAATTTCTCTTCTATTGAGGTCCTCAAGCACATTTTGATTCCCAGACTCCTCAGTAAGCGACCTTCATTACTTACGACAGATCAGGAAATGTTACTGACGGGTATCTGGCCATTTCTTCAAAGTGCCTTTTTCATTGACTTTATAAAGTCAACCTTAATTCTTTAATGCAGTTTGGATACTTTTGGAAATCTATTTCAGCTAAAGCCTCGGTAAAATAACCAATGCCTTTACTATTCTATAGAACAAAACAGATTCTTATTGAACTTATGCAAATAACTGTATTGTCAGAAATTAAGAATACTTACAAATGGCTTTCAAATTCCGGAGAAATCAAAGAGAGAGAGAGAAAAAAAAATACATGTTTCAAATTCTGCTCATAAGTACATATATTCCTTGAAAAGCTACAAATAACTCAAAACATAAAAATGGTTTTTTTTGACTTCTGGAAAACAGAACACAGAAAGAATCAAACAAAAACTATAACAAATCAACCTAGTTTCATGTATCTGATTTTTGTTCTGTTTGAAGCTAGGTTACCAATACTCATAGATATGTTTTATTTTTCCAGCGAAAGTTCTAAAAGTCTGTTAGTTCAAAGGTACTCAATTTTTAAAGACATTAATATACATTAAGACAGACCAATATTTTATACTTTAGGACAGACTAATGTTTTATAATATTGGAACATACATATAACCATAATTCATATGAAATTAATTACCATTTCATATTTGACAATGTTTCCTATACATTTTTAACAAATCAAATAAGTTTAACTCATTTTTCTCGGGTTTTCAGTGGTTTTAATATTTCAAAAAGACTAAATTCAGAGTTGTGCTTTTCTTTTTTGTTGTTTTCATTATTTAGTTGGCCAAGACTGAGTTTGAATCTGCTAGTCTTGGTGCAGGTGGCCAATGCCATAACCACTGTGCTACAGGTGCCAAGCTTCAAATTTAGAGTTTTGATTTTGAAAGTTTTGTCAAATATCAAAGGTTTAAAACATTTGTCCAAACAAGATTACAAGTTAAAATATTTTAAGGGGAATACATAGTTCACTGGATTACATGTAAACTTCTTTATAAGTCTATTTAACCTGCACAGATATTTCACAAATATTTTAGACCTTTTTAACCTTTGTCACAGAGGACTATTGTGGAACCTTCCTGTCACCCTGCTGAGGCCCTCCTTTCTGTGTAGAGGAGGGCTCTTAGGGAATGGCGTCAGTCACGGTGCTGGGGAGTACTCCCATCAGGAAACCAGAATGTTGCAGGAAAATAGTGAACTAAAACAGACAGATATTTATACTAACAATATAAAGGAAGAAACGTCTAATTGCTGCCAAGAACTAGAACTCAGGTGTCTCAAGGCATAGAATGCTGAGTTCTAGGGAAATTTTCTTTAAACTCTTTTACACTTGTTTTTTTAATCTGCAGCCATCGAAAAGAATGAGATGGCTGAGCACATACCAACAAGGACGGGTCTTGAAGATGTATTAAGCAAAAGCAAGCTGTCTTAGAATAACATACACAGAAGGCTCCATCTAAGTAAAATAATGCTTAAATGTATCTGCAGATGCATAGAAAGAGGTCTAGAAAGACTGAACACTTGAGAATTAATGGTGGTCTTCTCTGTAAGGACGAAAAAGGGAAGGGGGTAACATGGTACCTGGTACCTTCACTTTTTACTGAAAATATACCTGCATTGTTTGAATTCTTTTTTTTTTTTCTTTAAGAGATGGAGTCTCACTATATTGCCCAGGCTGGTCTCTAACTTGTGGGCTCAGGTAATCGTCCTGTGTCAGCCTTCTGAGTAGCTAGGACTATAGGTACATGCCACTGTGCCCAGAATTTTTTATTTTTAAGTCAAATTTTAGGTTCTTCTCTGGAGTAAAATAAAATGGGCTCTTCACTACTTGCAAGGTTATTCTTGAGTTGTGAAAATTCTCCATATTTTCCCCTTATTTCTCTGTTGAATCTTGGCTGTCACAATCAGACAGAAAGCGTGAGGACACTTTTTCTCTTGTAGCAGAAACCTTAGCAACAGACAGTAACTGCTCTAGGTCTGTCGAACAGATGCACTGAATTCTTTTAAAAATTAATAATAATAATAATACCACTAACATATATTTATGTATTCCATGGGTTAAGTAAAAACAAAAACACAAAAACTACATCACAAATAGGCACAGATTTCTTTCCTTGGGGTTCTGGGATTTCATTAATAACATAGCAATCAGTTTTTTGTAGTCAAAGGGAGGAACAGTTTTATCAAACTTCATAGTAACTCTTTTTTAATTGCCTGAAAGAGAGGGTTTTACATGCAGGAGGTTATAAAACAAATTGTATGATGACACCTTGACAGACAACAAGAAAACAGAGATGTTGACATCCAAACTTGGAATTGACCAATCTTCGATAAATTATTGGAAACACAAATTTGACAAACAACTTACACACACCAGTCAAACAGAATGAAGACCCACCCTCTGTGAGTCCTAAAAGAAAAAATCTGAGACAGACCAGAGACTACCAGCCAAAACCAGACCAAAAACAGACCAGAGACTCACTCCCTTGTGAGTCCAAAGAGGAAAAACCTGATAAACCAGAGAAAGGACAAGTGAAAGTAGACAGGTCAGACAAATCCAAAGGGATGGAGAGATGTCCAAAGAAGAGAAACCAACAGACTCACACTCTGAGTCTAGACAGACTGGGCATGAGAGAGACTGACAGGTTTCACACAATCTCACTGACATGGAAAGGACCTGTACACTCACGCTCTGTGAGTCCAAAGGAGAGAAAAAACAGACAAAACAAAAACCCACTCTCTGTGAGTCCTAAAAAGAAAAAAAAAAAAAAAAACAGAGACAGACTAGATGACTCGCCCCTACGAGTCCAGACCAAATGACCCACAAACCCCTTGGGTCCAGACCAGTGACCCACTACAGCATCCTGTGCAGGCCAAGAGGGGAAGTTAATGTCATGTCTGACCTTCCTTCATTCCCAGACACCAGACAACTGCAGTCTCCAGACAGAACTATAGAGCCGGCTTAACCGGGCAGATTGTCCCTCCCCCAAATCTCTAGAGAACAGACAGATGTTACAAACTCACCTGGGTTGTTATTGCTTATCACCAGTTTAGAAGGTTTGGGGGACCTATGCCCAGACTCCACACATCCAGAGGCCCCAGGGCAAAGGAACGTCTTCTCCAAGGCCGTCGCGTGGAGCCATCCGGCTATGGCAGGCATAGGTGGGGGTCGGGGGGGGGTGTCAAAATCTTGCTGGGGCCTCCAAATGTTGTAACTGTCACCACCCATAAGAAAAATATGGCCCCCACTTTAGGCTCAAATTAGATGATGATTTATTACACCTGCTCAGGTGGGTCACTGCCCCAAAAGGCAAATGGTGGCCCAGAAAGGCACAGGCTGATTTTTATACCCTTTTTGTGCTGATGTGGCAAAGCAAGCACGTACAAAAGTAGAACGTGGCCGGTTACAGGGTGGGGTTACAGTCAGGTGGTTGGCTCAGGGGGTTGTTGAGTGGCGGTTCTGGGGTTGCTGCATGGTGGTTGGCATGGGGACAGCTTGGGAAACTCAGTAGCTTGGGAAACTCTGCTTGAGTGAGTTTTCACCATTGTTCTACCTGTGGCTATGAGTTTTTGGGATTCAGAGAACTTCCTCATTCTGAAACCTGTTCTCAGAATTAACCCAAGTAGGAGGGCACACTGGGGACCAAGGCTGAGACAGGCTGAGACAGACTCAGGTGTTTTGGGAGCTGTTGGCTTATAACACATCTTACAGGCAAAATGTGAAGCTTATCTTCAACATGGTCATGACAAAGGAGTTTTCCAGAACATTCACCATCTGAAACTCACTCCTCAGCCCCCAGTTACAGGCAAATACACTGACTATTACTTCTCTGGCCTGGATCCCAGACAGTGCAAACCTCCACCACAAAAAGTACATATTATCATAGGCAGTGTGTGAGAGGGCCAGTATTGCTTTTATCTTCAATTCCTGAAGTTGATTACTGCCTTGGATTCCTGCTCTGCGTGCTTTTTGGGGGGAACTTGCTTTTGTGAACCTGACTGATGAAAAGCATCTTTTAGTTTTAACAGGCTTACTATTCCATCTTGAAACTAACATGCCTTTTTTCCAATCTGAATGAATTTAAATCTACCATTAATCTACTGCTCCTCTGCTCACCTCAAATTAGCCCCTTCTATCTCATCTAATGTCACTTCCTCCTTTGTTAAGACTGGGAAATTATGGGCCATGCCTATGGCTCAGTGAGTAGAGCGTCGGTCCCATACTCCAAGGGTGGTGGTTTCCAACCTGGTCCTGGCCAAACTGCAACAAAAAATAGCCAGGCATTGTGGTACCTGTAGTCCCAGCTACTTGGGAGGCTGAGGCAAGAGAATCCTCTAAGCCCAAGAGTCAAAGGTTGCTGTGAGCTGTGCTGCCATGACACTCTACCAAGGGTGAGAAAGTTAGACTCTGTCGCTAAAAACAAACAAAAAAAGAGTGGGAAATTAGATCACAAAATCCCCAGATTATGGGGAGGGGAATGAGTGTGATTAAACTGACTAGCTTCAGTCTCTCCAATCATTACCTGTGGCTTTGTTCAGTTCCTCAAAGACTATTGGGTTAATTCATCTTGGTCTGTTCTGACCACAGTTTCTACAGCCATCTGTTGCCTGTGACTTGGTCTTAAGCCATAGGTAGTAATTGTATGGTACTCCTCAACCTGAGTAGCAGTCCCCTGGCAGAGTTTGAAACTTCTGGGTCAACCCTGTGGTCTTCCTACAACTTTAACAATTCCCAGTTAGGCTTCTCCTGCAGTGGACACCAGGGTTTCTCATGCTCAGCATTGCTGACATTTGGGGCTAGATTCTTCTCTATCAAGGCGCTATCCTGTACAGCATAGGATGTTCAGCAGTAGTATTTCTGGGCCTCTACCCAGTACATGCCAATAGTGTCCCCATCTCCCAGTTGTAAAAACCAAAACTATCTCCAGAAGTTGCCAGTTTGGGGCCCCAGTTGAAAATTTATATTGACAGTAAGTCAATAAATTACTAGTGTATAGATCGAGTGAGTTATGAGAATTATTTAAGGCATTGAAGAGCACATTTATATTGGAGGGGAGTCATGGGGGGTGTGTGTCCTGGGACCCTGCTCGCTGCAGCACAGACCCTGAATGCTGAGTTCTGTAGCACCAGTTCTGAATCTGAGCACCAGTCTCTGAAATTTCTAATTCGTCTATATGTCAGAGACAAGGGCTGCAGAAATGTGGCTGGGTGATCTCATTTTCTTTCCTCCCTTCCTATATTTTACTTACTGGGTTCTATCAGGTGAAAAAAGTAAGACATATAGGAATTGGGGAACCTTTATAAAGGTCAACGTGCCAGATTTTTCTTTGGCCTCATATACTGTTTTAGTCAAGTTCATTTGAATACAAGAAGGAGAGGCTCATTTAAGAACAAAAATTTATGGTCAGAGTGCACATGTCCAGACTTAGAATGTTACTAGAAATAACATATGAGGTAGCGTTCTTAGTTTTTTTCTTTTTGGTTTCATTGTCTCTTTCCCTCCAACCTCCCGCCCCACCCCAGGCTATAATTTCTATTCTCTACTCACTGTCTTTATCTATTTACTCCTAGTTTATCTCTAGAATTTAACATAGACTTCACTCTTATAAGGATCTGTCAGTAGGCAAACCCTGTTAAACTTGATTAATAAGATGATAATATATTTATGAAGCCTTAAGTTTGTAAGTGAGCCAAGAGCCTCAAAACTTAATCCTCTGAAAGCCTCAAGAATGGTTTGCTTTTGTAAAAACAACTGAATCACATTGCTTATTAAGAGGGAGAATAAAGCAAGAAAACAAATGTGTGGTAACAGAACTGCACACCAGATGGCTCTCCCTGCCCACCGTTTTAAAAGCTAATGCCCAATTCCCAACAATGACTTCACTAAATTTGAACTTTCTTTCCTTTTTGAGTGATTACTTCTATAATTAATTTAGGACCATAAGATTGATCAGGTTTGGTCAAACACAATTTGGCTCAAAAGAAATGTATACAATAGGCACCGGTTTCCAGAGCCACATTTCAGTAGTTCATTATCATTGCCATGAAGATGGCCATTTCCCTGCCCTTCCACCTTCAGACACAAAACACCCCAATGCCTCTGCAAACCCAATTTTACTTAAATCACCATTCTTTGGGAAATTAAGCCTTATGCTTTGATGCCAAATTAAATATGCTAATGAGATCTGGAAAGCTTTCTGGCTTTTCTGATGTTACTCATGGGGTGGTGACCAACTATGAAGGATATTGAACAGAATTCTTAGGTAAAGTTCTCCTAGTCAATGGCCCTTATTTAGGAAGAAGTGTTTGTATGTCACTTATTAATTCAAACACATGATGAGTGAAAAAAAAAGTACCATGTCTCTGGAACAACAACAACAACAAAAAACCAGAAGGATCGTTCCTTATATCTAGAAATCACGGTTGATTAGTATAAGATCAACAGTCATCCAAAGAACTATGGCTTTTAGGGTGCTAAAAGAACTTCAAATCAACACCTAATGATATACAGAGACAGAAGAAAGTTTCAGTGTTAGAGTTCCCTGTAACTTACCTTTAGAACCCAACCAACAGCACAATTGGTGTGATAATGGCCAACCTCCCTTAGTTTCATTGTCTGAAAAATAAAAATACTGGTGCCTACCTCACAGAGGTGTCCACCCATGTCATTAACATATCTGCCAGGGTCTGATCAAGTAAATAATCCAGTATTTCAAAATTTGGAATTTAATGGAGGGACTTCATTATATGTGGCTTGGAAGATAAATGTAGTCTGAAGAGGCAGGAGTAGGAAGCCATTTCCACAATCCTGGCTGGAGGTGACATGAAGAAGAGCTATTACAGATGCCAGAGAGCCAAACACAAACAGGGGACTATCCCATGGGGGACTGGACCCTGGAGAAAGGGCGGTTGCTGCAGGAAAACCCTGCAGAAGTCATTGTTGAGGGAAGACGTGCTGGCTTCCCTTTTGGTCTCCTGCCAGGAGTTCTCATTGGATGAACCCACCTGGAAACCAGAGGGCTTAGGCTCCTAGGAAGCATCTGATCTGCAGAAGGAAGACAGGGAATGGACCTGTAGGCAGCAGGAGGACATAGGCACTGACTGGCATCAGTGCTCAGGGCACTCTGCACATTGACTGTAGCTACTGGAACCCAAGTTGGGTTGAGAAGAGGAAGCAGCAGGATCACTCTGAGTCTCTTGGGTAGGCTGACCATATAACTTCATATTCCCAACTGAGAGACTTTGGAGAGACAAAGAGTGTGCTATTAAGAATTGCTGTGTGTGGCAGCATGTATGGCTCAAAGGAGCAGGGCGCCAGCCCTATATACTGGAGGTGGCAGGTTCAAACCCAGCCCTGGTCAAAAACTGCACGAAAAAAAAAAAAAAAAAGAATTGCTGTGGGTTTAAGCGTGGTGGCTCATGCCTTCATGCGTGAAATCTCAGCACTTTGGGAGGCTCAAATGGGAGGATCACTTGAGCCTAGTAGTTTGAGGTTGCCGTAAGCTATAATGATGCCTTTGCACCCTAACTCAGGCAACAGAGTTAATAAAATAAAATAAAATAAAATAATTGCCTTGTGACACACCTCTGGGAGAAGGAGCTGGCATGTTCCTCTCTGAACCCCTCAAGGATTTTGGTCTTGAAGCCAAAGAAGCCTTTTTAGCGGGAGAGTGCCAATAGAATTTGCATTTTGAAGCCCTCCAGCAAGTGGATGGAAAGTGGGTTGGGAGAGAACGAATCAACTCAAAACATCTAGGAACTAACCGTGATTTTTTTTTCTTTTTTTTTTTTTTTGGCTATAGAACTTTTCTCATTTTTTTTCATTTTCCTTTTTATTAAATCATAGTTGCATACATGAATGCAATCAGGTACAATGTGCTGGTTTCGTATACTATCTGAAATATTTTCATCAAACTGGTCAACATAGCCTGCATGGCATTTTCTTAGTTATTGTGTTAAGACCTTTACATTCTGCATTTGGTAAGTTCCATCTTTACCCTTCTAAGATGCACCATAGGTGTGGGACTAACTGTGATTTAATTTGAGCACTAAAGTCAACCTTTGGCCCTGCTGAGACAATGTAGGAGGGAAGATAAAGGTGTGGGACTAACTATGATTTAATCTGAGCACTAGAGTTGACCTTTGGCCCCGCTGAGACAGTGTAGGAGGGAGGATAAAGTTGCTGGGAAAGTGATGACCTAGGGCACCAAAGGAGACACAATTAAAATAATTAGGTCAGAATTTTGCACAGGTGTTGTTGAAATGGAAAGGGACTTTCAATCTAGGTTCAGTTGGTATCACACAAAGATCCAATTGTTGAGACAACAAGGATTAGCAAGGAAGAAAGAAATTTTTTTAAAATTTCTCATTATTTAATACTGCTGGATATGAGTAGGTTACTATTACTCTTCTCAAGAAACAGATTTTCATGGCAACTCAATGTTGGAGAGCTCTAGTGGAAACCAAAATTAGGTACCATGACATAGACAGGAAAGGATCTGAAAACCCATTGTGTTCTGGTCACCTTCAAAGTCTCCCACTAGGGTAGAACAGTCACCATCTTCACAGAAACTCAGATCACTCTTGGTTCTTGGGCAGACTCTGTACTATGGCATAAAATCAGATCTTGAGAGAATATGATTTAGTATGCACCATACCTGAATTTTCACCATAAAAGTATCATTGAGATCATTGAGTAGAAATTTAAGATATTTTCATAGGAAAATGTTTTTGAAAATTATAATAAGTACCACGCCTTCAATCCTTCGCACATACTTGGATTTTTTTTCTCCCCCCGGGGCAAAGTGAACGAATGTATCATGGAATTTAGGCCTAGGAAGTTCACATGAAATTGACCTAGGCATAGGAAATGGGGGTTCCACATTTAGTCCTAAGTGTGAAGTAAAGGAGACACCAAGGCACAGGTGTCTCCTTGGCAGTTGTCCGGCCTTTTTGGCTATTGGAGCCTCCAGTGAGGGTTGGAGGTCCCCTTCCTTGCCTGTCATCCAGCCCACTGGTTCTTCAGCTGGCTGCCACAGCACCAACACTGCCAAGGTGGAGGTGGCAGGTCCACCAGCTCCGCTGAGCTGCCAGGGGCGCCAAATGTCCTGCATCAATTCTCCCTCTCTGAGAAACTCTAACTGCTGTTAGGGAAAAGGGGCGAAGACTCGATCTAACTGCTTCCTGCTGAATCGGGCGATGATAGAAGGGGGCAGTTAGGGTTTCTCTGGAGGAAGAGTGATACAGGGGTTCATGGACTGGAACCATCTTTATTGCGTGTGGCTTGATGACATTTCTGGAAAACATAAATCTGATTAGTATAATCAGTAATAGGCAAAGGTAGAACAGTGTCAGGTCTGAAACACTTATTTAGTGATGCTAAAAGAAAACCAATTAGG